>JAGFPH010007508.1:21071-47322 GCA_018207615.1 Philaenus spumarius | reverse complement strand
ATAAAGAGTGAGTCATTGTAGAAGTTTGGAACAAATAGAATAGTAAAATTCATTAATATCATATTATAAGTTTTGGTTTCCACAACTAGTGGGGCATTTTTTTAAAAGGAAAAGTATAGTATTAAAATATATACTTGTATTATAGTTTGAATTAAGTTTGTTCCTTTTAAATGTTTTTGGGACAAATAAAATTTTGTTAATTTAAACGAACAGTGATATTATTATTTTATTTAGAAAATTATTAAATTAAGAGACCGATATTAGAGGTATATAAAAAGGGTAACGTTTCAATGTTCAACCTAATTTTTACTCATTAAAACTTCCCACACTTAAAAATGTCACCCAAGTTATAATTGTAGGTGACCTCAGCTCCAATTAACTCAAATTCCCAGGACCTTACTGTACATTAAAAGAAAAGTATATATTTTTTTTTTACAAACGTCATGAATAATGTTGGTAATAATAGTAATACTGTGTAGTTGTTTGTCCTTTCACTCAAGCTCAGGGCTTGTAACAGTTTGAAAGGTAAAAAAAAGTGAAAAAAGTGACTAAATTTTATAAAAAGTTACTAAAAGTAAATAAATAAACGGTACCAGGAACTGGCACATACTTTCTCACAAACATATTTAAATTATTAAACAGATTCACTGTAACTTCATAATTGTAGGTAAATTTGTTAGAAATCGATCAAATAGTTTTCGCTCTAGCTTTGTATACATACAGACATTTTGTAAAAACCACTTTTTTGGACTCAGGGGGTCCCAAACGGATGTTTCCACAAAAATCTCAACATCGATTTTTTTTTTGCGATCACTATACTTTTTTTACACTTTTAATTGTGATTAAAGCATTTATAAAGTTTTTCAGACAAAGATGCTCGCATTAGTAAGGGTTCTACTTGAAGTGGAAAATCCTCTTTCACATCAGCAGCCTCGTGACAGGGATAGTGAAGCTTCGACAACTTTTTCAACTGTTAAAAATCTAGGAGTTATTCCAGTGAAATCAGATTTGTAAAAAAAAAAAAAAAAAACTGAGACTATGGATTTTTCTTTTTATGTTCGTTCATTTTTTCTAATTGAAGAAGTTTCCATTCCGCCAAGATTCCATCCATTCCATTACAAGTGATTCACAAATATTATTCTTTATACAAATTATTAAATTATTCGTAGGTTCGATCACTGTACAAGTACTTTGGGAATTGAATCGTGGATGCAAAACAAAAGAAATTGATAATTTGAAAATTATTACTTTCAGTGGTCCTTTCCCAGTCGCTATACACTGACTGCAGTTTCAGCCTCACATGGGCTGTTTTCAAAGTCCTATCTTTCAGTCTATACTATCACAGGCCTAATCTTGATTTTATTAATTATGTCACACCGGTTGCCTATCTTTCGTTCTCTGTTCCAATTTTAATATATTGTTGTACAGCAGGTTCGATTTAAATTGTAATTTGTCATTAAGGAAGTTCTCAGCATCAGTTTTCTTAAATTTGTATATGTCATATTCTTCTATGACATCCATTTCCCAGCTTATCTCATATTTATGTAGAATTTCCATGCTTCCTTTATTGTTTTGTAAGAATGGTCCGAGTCTATCAGGTGATCCGCGTATGTAGAAGTCTGGTTTATTGTTCTTTTTGGTAAGTAAGTGTTCCTTATATCGGTTTCTAAAAGACCTACCCGTCTGTCCCACGTAGAATTTAGAACATTCACCGCAATTTAATTTATATATTCTGCTGTCATTGTACGGGTTTGTACTATTGTCATAGTGTGAACTTTGCAATATTGATTTTAACTCGCCTGGGTTTCTGTATGCTATTTTATAATTATATGCACCTAGAATATGTTGTAGCATTCAAGTTCGCTTCGTGAACACATCGATAGTTTGGTCTGATCAACCAATCTTTATCGTGATATCCACTGAAGAAGGTAGCTTTCAGTTCGGCTCGATACTACCCAATCGATGAGAATGTTAACAGTCAACCATACTACTTAACGGAGCTTGAGAAATTAATCATAACTGCACATCTTTACGTCACGCAAGACACGAGCCATATCTGCTTGGAATATTTATGTGATTCCTGTTTCCTAATCTAGACGAACTCATCACCATCTTACCCGGGAGGGATTCTCATTGGAGTTGCGCCTCAGGACTTACAATTTCGAATCGGCTATGTCGTCATAAAGTTTGTGTTAATGCTACTGTAAGTAGACACTTGTGTTAGGCTAGCCTGGACACCAAATTGATACTGGAAAGACTGTGCAAACATCCATCAGTGCCGACAGCTTATTGTTAGAACTTAGACTGTACAAACTTTAGAATAGTATATTTAGTATTTTTATTCATTTAAATTGTGTTATTTCAGCACGGTGGCCACCGGAAGTCAGGATATTATTTGTCTTGATAGGTATATATAAATATTTATGGTTAAGTATACAATAAAAATTGTTTATTGTTATTGTATATTTGGAGGGTTTGTGTACTTTGGATTTATTTAATTTTGCATGAGATTAAGAAATTATATTTATATGTAACGATTATGCCCTACGAATTATTGTTTTGTCCTTAGGACATAAATATAGGATAATAAATTAATCATGTTTAAACCACGTTAATTGCCTGGTATTTGCATTTCTTTATTTACGTGGCCTATGACCAGAAATTTTCTAATGGCAAGTATCTTTCTCATTCATATTTTGTAATGATAAGTGAGTTAATATTATTATCAGCATTTGCTCGTGATTGAATGATTAATTTATTAATGGTAAATAGTTGTCTTAGTGGTAGTGTATAAACAGATCTAATGTAATCAATTTACTATCGTTAGTTTCTTTGTTTTTCTCGCTTAGATATATTTGTTCAGAGATAGGTTCTTAGTCTTATTTAGAGTTTTTATGTCATATTGTGATAGGGTCCAAACATTCGTTCGTTTCTGCCTTACCCACAAATTGGGTAATTGTCCGACCCTGGAAAGGATTGATTCCCCGTTATTATCCTACCAAAGCAATCACGGGGTGGCGCCCTCAATAAATAAAATATCTACAGAACACCTGGATAATTCCCAATTGTGAACAAGGCAGACATCAAGTTAGTAAAGAGGATCTCGCAGGATCGAAACTAGATAACCCATGACCCTCCTCCCTGAGCAAGGCCGGAAATAGTTGAAGGGAACTACTTCGTAGACAGTTCAAGAAATTGTTCTGCTTCAACGTTCTATTTGAAATTTGAAAATATTATTAAATTTCATGGATACATATTTTTTGTCTGGGTCTTTCACCTTCCGGTTGTGGCTACTTTGTTTTTTCAAAATTTGATCAATTATTCCAGGTTGATAACCATTTATTAAAGCTATGTATTTTATTGTATTTAATTCTGCCATGTAATCTTGAGGTGTCATTGGTACATTCCTTAGTCTATGTATTAAATGGTTATAGGCTGACATTTTATGTAACCACGGATGGTTGGACGTGTTGTGGATTGTATGGTTTGTATGGTTTGTTGAGACGGTTTTCTATAGACTTTAAACTGATGTTTACCTTCAACGTTCGTGATTGTAAGGTCCGGAAAGTTTATTTCATTCTTGATCTGAGTTTCAAGAGTGAACTCTATTTTTTTGTGTATACTGTTTAAATATTTAACAAACAGGTGTATTCGTCTAACGTTTCCAGTATAAAGGCATAATATGTTGTCTTCGTATCTATAGTAATACTTTACCTTATGTCTATATTTGTTTTTGTCTGATATAATATGTTTATTCTCAAAGTTTTTAGGAATATATCTGATAGAATACTATACAAGGGGAGATTGTCAATCCATCCGGCTGTATGTAGTATTTTTCATTAAAAATAAAATAGTTTTGTTTCATAACCAAGCGCTTTAATGAAATTAATTCTTCTATTGCTGCTGGCTTTAATGAACCCTTTTCAACCAATTTGTTTTTTTATTATATCTATTCTTTCAGAGGTCGGGATGTTGGTATACATCTTAGTTAAGTCAAGTGAAATTAGAGTTTGGTTATGTTTTATATCAACGTTTTTAAGGTTTTTTATTAATTCTAAGCTATTTTTAATACTGCGGTTAGGGTCTAGATTTATGTTTTTCCTTATTATTTGATAAATTTTTAATACTGCGGTTAGGGTCTAAATTTATGTTTTCCTTATTATTCGATAAATTTGTTTGTCAATCATGTAAGATGGGGCTGTTGTAAAATTTATCAAGAGTCTTATTGGAATCTCTTCTTTATGAACTTTCGGTAGATCTTTAAAAACTTTTGCTAAGCAGGTTTCTAAAATTGTTCAATTTCTTTTTGATTTCAGTTTAGAAAGCATTGGTAGGATCTTTTTTGATTTTTGATTGATTCCGTTATTTGTAAAGAAATTTTGTACTTTATCAATGTAATCAGGTTTATATAATATTACTGTAGTGTTGCCTTTATCGGCTTTTGTAACAATAAGGTTATTAAGCTATATTTTTTATTTGATTTCTCTAGATGTTTTTAATTCGCTAATAGGTCTGTGTCCTATTTGTTTTTGCTGTAGTACTTTTTTAATTTTTTGGTTAGCTAATGTGCGAACTTCATTTTGTATTTCTTTAGGTAAGGATTGTTTAGTTGTCTCAATGTTAATTATTTCCTCTGTTACATTTTTCGTATTATTATTAGGTGTTATAATGAATATAAAAGAAATTGACTCACATAACGATTGACTTTAAGATTTTAATGAAACATATTAGTAAACATATTTAATCTTAAAAACATTGAAATAAAGAATATTATGTTTTAACATGGATACCTTAAGATATACTATATTAATAATATAGTTTTCTGAATAAATACAACCAACAAAAAGTGAAAAGGAACAGACAGTGTCAAAAATTTAAATATACTTAAAACTAATACTTGCAAGATTTCCGTTTTCTACCCGTATTTCGTTTATTTACTTCACAAACCAAAATGTCCAATTTGTAGCACTTCGCATAACAAAACTGTTTAAGTTTTTAATATAGGCACTGTAACATTTTGTATATATCTAAGTAATTTCAAAGTTAAAGAGTCCTGGTTAACAAATAAAAATACAATGAAATGTAAGATTCAGATAGACCTACCTACCTACCAACCTACTTATATAGCCTAGCCTAGAGCAGTCAAAATTAATACCTTAATAAAGTAACTTCGGGATTTTGAATGAGTAAATTAAACCACAGTAAATACACAAAAGATAACAATCTTAAGCTAAATTAAATTTAACTTACCGTATAACATAAATAAATCAAATTTTAATCATAAAAATTAGCCTATAAAAACAAAGGCAAGTAAGAACAAAATCGTTGTATTTAACCGATATAGATTAAGTTAGTTTTAGTGTAAATGAAATTATAAATTAAGTAGAAGCATTGTGTATAATTTGAATTATAAATGATTACTTGTAAAATTCTAAAAGAAAGTTTGTGTGTTTCGATAACCTTAAAATAATACAATTGCGTAAGTAATACAAACTCGATTCACGGCAGAGATGATTCCATTGTCTAAACTGTGACCAATGAAAAGGAGCAGGATTCAAAAACAGCTGTGAGAAATACAATACGATACTGTTATGTGAAAATATAAAATGGATATTTTGGACTTTATTAACAATTCAAAGTGAAATAAACATTTAATACAATTAAAAAAGTGATACCAAGGACATAAAATATAACGGTAGTTGTAAAGTTCGTTATATTTAATAAAACGTGACTACATACACGCTAAGCAAATGAACACTGCTAACAGAAGTTATGGAGTTAAACTATAAATGGCCGTATCGATTCTTGAAGCGGTAATTGTTTAAATTTATAGGCTTCCTTTTTACAGTCCTTTCTGAATACCCATATAACACAGTTGCATTTTGATGAGCAGTAAATTAAACCAAATTTATAAGAAGAATTGAATTGACTTAAAGACTTTAAACACTGAATAGAAGAAAACTAAAATTAAATATCAGAGCTATAATAAGTAAACCTGTTTGTATCAGCACATAATAGAATCTGCAGCCTAGGTAATATTCTACCAAATTTTACCAACCCATATAACAAAGTACCAGAAATTTGATCTTCTAAATTAATAGACTTGAGAACATTTAATTTAACTTTGATTTGGCCATATATATATATAATAGTGAACATTTTTAATAATAATAAATTTAGTTTGTAATATTTCTTTGTAGTAGTTTTAAGTGTAATATTAAGTGATTGCATATTTAACTAGCCAGGTACTCTTTAACCCGAGAGAGAGAGAGAATACCAATTAAAATTTGTATAGTCATTAGTATATTAAGCCTATACACCAAAGAAAATAATATTGTTTCAGTGCTCTAACAAACTTAAAAAATAATTGTGTAAAGAGAAAGTAATTTCAACTTAATAAAGTACGAATTTGTTAACCATAAAGAGTGAGTCATTGTAGAAGTTTGGAACAAATAGAATAGTAAAGTTCATTAATATCATATTATAAGTTTTGGTTTCCACAACTAGTGGGGCATTTTTTAAAAGGAAAAGTAAAGTATTAAAATATATACTTGTATTATAAATTTGACGGCCCAACGTGTGGCTTTTTCAAATAAAAAGATAATATTATAGCACACATACAAGGCAATTTCGTAATAATGCATTACTTTTCTTCAACTGTTTTCCAACTCCATCAAAAATTCCTTAACACATTAAATGTTAGAAAAACTGAATACGAAGATGATTTATACTTTACTTTTTAACAACTCAAACACCTTTATGCATTCATCTTTGAATGAGACAACTTTTACTACTTTGCAAATTATTTTGTTCACTCAACCTACAGACACGCGTCCGATCATCTTTGAGTCTATCTAGTACAGGACTAAATATAAAGCCATGTGTTTTTTAAGCGCTAAAACATCACTACAGTAGAGCGTCGATAATTCAAACGTCAATAATCCGAAATGTCAAAAATCCGAACGCGTCCGAGGCAGCCCCTACAAAAAATTCGTTTTCGGAAATTCCAATTCCGTCGTTAAAAATTTCACAAAAATCTTCATTGCAGTTTGACATTATTATTATTTTAAAACACTTCTTAATATACCTGCTCTTACACGCCCTCACAGCAGACTGGCTGTCAGTATGTCAAGCTAATAAGCTGCTTTAGCGCTAACAATAACCAAACAGCATGTTTGTCTGAGGGTTGACAGAGGCAGGGCAAGGCGGTGCAATGGCCTTGGCTTGTCTATTGTTAGCTGTTACAGTTTGTAGTACAGAAAAGTTATTTCAATTTTCTTTGTGTAAAGTCCGTTTTTTTCCCCCATACAGACAGTTCATTCATTACTCTTGGTGTAATCATTACAACAGTGTGTCGTATATACAGTAGTGTACTGTACAGTATTTTTTTAAATTTTTCATTTGTGTTAACTATAATGTACAACTCAACTTTTAATTATGTACTGTACTGTAATTGAGAGTTACAAGTGTAATCATGTTGGCCCTACTGTGTACATGCAGGTTCTTCTAAATCATAATATATAAGTAGTCTTACATACTGTATTGTAATTACATTACTGCTTGTACTGTTTAACCACTTTAATCGATTAAAGGGCATATATTTAAGCCTAAATGGCATTTGCTTGGTTATTTTCAAAAATCCAAACAAATTGATAATCCGAACCCCCCTCGGTCCCAATTAGTTCGGATTTTCGACGCTCTATTGTATTTCTGTTTCTATTTCTTCCATACGGTTCTGGAATTTTCGAGAACATCTAACCTAATGATGTGTGCCCCA
The DNA here is from genome assembly GCA_018207615.1 of Philaenus spumarius. Taxonomy (NCBI): domain Eukaryota; kingdom Metazoa; phylum Arthropoda; class Insecta; order Hemiptera; family Aphrophoridae; genus Philaenus; species Philaenus spumarius. The sequence goes on along the minus strand of JAGFPH010007508.1, from coordinate 39,545 downwards.
ATTTTGTGCTTCCTGTTTGTTTCAACCCGTGAACCTTTTATATTTTTAAATATTGTCTTTATAATTTCTTCTAAATTTTACAATCATACTTTTCAATTCAATTCAATTTATTTATCCTTTTGACAAGTTTTACATTTGTATAGGACAAGTCATGGTATCAAGTATAAATTCACAGTAAGTAATACAAAATAATATTTAAAAAAATATAGGGGCACCACGATTCTTAAAATTTTTGATGAATTTGCATTAGTTTTACAGGTAAATTACAACAATACATATTATTCGATTCTAAAAACCTTATTTCAATTTAGTGAATTTGAAATAAAGTATAAACATACAACACAGTTAAAATGAAACAATACAATAACACAATGCACAATCAAATAAATACATTTAAATTATATAGAACTTGATAAAAGTATTAGCTTTACTAAACAGACATCAGAAATCACGGCTTTAGACGGCATCCAGAAACTCCTCCTCCATAGTGCAGAAAGCATTAATTTTCAGCAACCGCTTTAATTTGTTTTTAAAAACATTGACTCCCATTGTTTCTTTAAACTCTTTGGGGAGTTTGTTCATATGAAACGGACACCAGTCTCAGACGACAGCTTGTCAAAATCTGTGCTGTTTGCCATGAAAGTCATCTTTATGTCGCGTATTGTATGTATGTACATCAACGTTTCGAGTAACCGAACTCTTATACTTGTAATGTAAAATTACTTCAAACATGAACATACAAGGAAAGGTCAAAATTCTTAGATTTTTAAATGCTTCTTTACAAGAATCACGATAACCCAGACGAGCTATAATTCTTACTGCTTACTTTTGCAGCCTAAAGACCCTTGGGTCATTTGTTTTGTTGAATCACCCTTTAGAGCAATTTCATAATTTAGGTGAGAGGAAAATAGACTGAGTACGCTAATTTTAGAATGTGTCCTGAACAGAACCGTGCCAGTAACCTGAGTAGAAACACCACGGAACTCAGTGTTTTTCACAGTTCATTAATGTGCTCCACCCAAGACAGTTTACTGCCAAGAACGAGTCCCAGAAACTTTAACGCTAATACAGTCTCTATTTGTTCATCATTCAACACTATGTTAAGACCCTCTCCTGAGTCAGACTTCAATCCAAAAAGCATGCATTTGGTCTTTAATGGATTCACTTTGAGATTATGCTCATGAAAATACTGGCAAGCACCGTTCATTAGGACAAACGCATTTATTTCAATATCAGACAGTCGCTGTCCTTTTAGACTTATACTGGTATCATCAGCATACTGAAATAGACAACCAACCCTAACACTGAAGTGTAGATCATTGAAATAGAGAATAAACAATACTGGGCCTAGAATGGATTCCTGTGGAACTCAATAATTTAGGTCCATTGGACCGGATAAATATTTTTGACCTAGACCACTTGTTTTCTGTTTGTCATGTATGACTTTAGCCAATCAAGTGGTAGGCCTCTGATCCCACACATTTCTAATTTATTAAATAGTAAATCAAAGTCTACTCAGTCGAAAGCCTTGGACAGGTCCAGAAATACACTAAGTGCATGCTCTTGCCCATCCATGGCTGTTAAAACACACTCAGTTAAATTAATAATAATAGCATCAGTTGTCGACTTACCATTAATAAATCCAAACTGGTTCTGAACAATAATGTTTATTTTTTAAGGAAATACTTAAGACGTTTCAGAAAGAGCTTTTCAAAAACTTTACTGATTGAAGGGAGCAAGGAAATCGGACGATAATTCGTCATTACTTCCTTGTCTCCATTTTTTTAAAAGGAATTACTTTAGCTATTTTAAACTAATCAGGAAAGATACCTTCCTTAAAGGAATTGTTTACCATAACTGTTAAAGGCTTAATCAGCTCTTGAGAGCACGTCTTTAAGAGCCAAGTAGACACTCCATCTATATTATAGTCCAGTAACTGGGAGTTCTTTAAGCCTATGAGTGTTGCTGCCATCTCAGCTTCACACACAGGAAACAATGCCATCTAGGAGGAAGGAGAAGAAGAAACAGTATTTATATTTATATGGTTGGCAGGCTTTGATCCCTCTGGATTACCTGCGTTAGCAAAAAAATGATTAAATAGATTCGCCACACTCCATTGATCAGCATTCCGCCTCCTCCCTACCCCCAACGTGATTGTTCCATTTGATTTCCCAGCTTTGTTACCATTAATTATTTTCCAGGCGGTTTTAGGCAAGTTATCCAAAGCAGCTATTTGCTTGTTAACTTCATATGCTTTAGCTGCATTCATGACTTTTTTATATACTCTTTTATATTTAACATAATAGTTCTTAAATGTTTCATCTTTAGAAATTTTATTTATTTCTGCCAACAATTTAAGTTTTTGACATGACACTAAAATACCTTTTGTAATCCAGCAATTTTTTGTTACTCTGGACTTGTCTTCAAAGGGACATGCTAGGTTTAAATTGAACTCAAAGTTGCTTCTAAATTCCAAGACTTGCACATTTACATTTTTAATTTTTTCAAGTTGCTCCCAACTTTCTCCCTGCAGTAAAAACTTCAGTAGAGTTATGTTGTGGACACATGTCTGCCGTGATAAGCTGTGTGAAGGTTGATCAATTTTTTAAAAATAAAAATCAAATAAAACAATCTCCTGTGCATAATGGTCAGTTATACCCGATTACACGATTCTAACAGATAGCTGATCTGTTGTAATATTAGTGATGGCATTGTCCACGGATATTAGAATACACGGTAGGGGTCACGTGCAGGTCCTTACCGCTCGGCTCGGAGACGTGACATCACCCTGAACCCTCCGCCTCGCCGCACTGTATACAGACTCCACAGTCCACAATGTCATTCGCTATTCGAACACTAAAACACGCAACCTGCAGCCTTCAATTTCGTTAGATATTTTTAATACTTAGGGACGAAAGTATAATTTTGCAGGCCAGTATGATTTTATATCGGTATATACATTTATTAATATTAAAAGTGCCCTAACCATTCCGTTACTCTTTTTTTTTTGTGTGTAATAATCACTAGAGTTTGATGAATTCCCGTGTGCACAAATTTTAAACGATTTTTTTATTCAATGCAAAGTTTGATCATGTTTGACCTAAACCGTAATATTTATAAAGATGTAATTTGTTTATACTTATCACTGAGTATAAGTTGACAGTTTATTTATTTCAGAAACAATTTATATTGTTTATATTTTAAGCCATTCGTCCATGAGAGCTCGTATCTGATCCAACCACCTTCATCAGTCTTCCCCACTAGATATTTTTTTAAATATATTTTACACGTAATTGTTTCTGAAATAAATGTTTTACCAGTCTCAGTCTCCAACCAACACCTTGTAAAACCAAGGAAATTTTACAAGAAAACTAGTTGAATATTATGATGGCAGATCTGTCATGTTTAAATAATATTAAGAGCAATGTAGATATCATTTTCTGAAAAAGTTTGTTTATATATCAATAATAGTTTCTTATCAGCAAATTAATTATTCATATTGTGGAAAATATTTTGTAAATTAATTAATAATAAAAGAAATAAAATATTGTTTTACATGAGTAAGCACAATACATACAACCAATTCACTCATATATATAATCAATTTATGTATATGTTTATATCATCCAAATTGATATCGTCAAACTTTTGTTACTTGTAAAAGAACGCCCAGAAATGAATAATTATAATATTTAAAGACCATCATAAAAAAACTAATATTAACTAAGGGAAACTGAGTTAATTGGTCTGAAATTAATTGTATTGTAAACGTACGAAGAACACATGATTTGGTAATTGTTTAAATTGATATTTTAAATCAATACTGCAAGAACTCTCTATACACCAGATGCACATCTTCTTTATCCAAACATTAGTAAAATATTACATTTAGTGAGCTTCAAATCTCAATGAACATTATATTGTAATATTTTTTATTTGAACTTATTTACTATGTATTTTATAGTTCGTTTAAATTTTTTCCCCCCACTACTTAACTCTTTGTTTAGCTAGCCAAAAGAAAGTTTGGTTAGTTTTTTAACATCTACAACATAGTTCTTATAATCTTCTGTTTAAATAATTCTTTATAATAAGAAAATATTATAAACTATAAAATTTCCAAAATTTTAATATATGTAACGTTTTTGTAAAATCACAAATGTAAATTTCAAGCAGATAGCAATTATTATATATGAATACATTAATATTTAAAGTTAATTGTTCAATCAAAGTGTAATAATTATTAACATAGTTTATCTTAAACCTCAAATAATATATGTTCTCGATCGATAAGTAAATCATTAATTATTTACTTTTCATAAGTATCTGGCAAACGTACTATGCATCACAAAAGCAAAATACAAACTCATTTGAGGTTTTTCAGGATAGTTATCACTAAATGGCGATCAAAAATAAATCTAAATTATTACAATATTCAACCTACTCTACAAAATGGGAAAAAAACAATAATCTCAATTACCTATTATGTTGTCTATCCATGTACCTATGTCATTCAATTTGAACACGTTCCAGACAAAAATGAGTTGGTCTTACTTAGTGCCATTAAATAATAGTTTCAAACTTGTCCTTGTTTATGTATCTGATACATTTTACTTTAACTCAATCTCCATATGTAAGGTACGCATTTATTTTTAAATTCTTACTGTAATACACAACAAATTTGGACATTAATTTCCTACTCACCTCTGCCTACTAATAGAGGGGATGGAGTGTTGTTTTAAACAGAACGTTATTCTCCACAGAGCAATAATTTATATGTGCCATTTAACCTTTTAAAATCAGCAATAAAAATATAGGTGGCAATTTAAATAAAGAAACACTACGAAATCATAGCTTTTTCGTAGTTAAATTTTTGATACAAACTTATTATATGTTTAATATATATATATAAAATACTAAAAACGAAAGAAACTTTTAACAATGTAAATCATGTAATTTCGTAATAGTCAAAGTCCAAATTGACTTGAATTTAATAAGTTGTTGAGAGGCAAACCGTTGTAATAAAAATGGTAATTGCAACGAATTTGGAAACAAACAACAGAAGTAAATATCGCATCAAAACAAGCTAGTAAGTTTACACGTTTTAATGAAAATTAAATAGAAGGTATTAATGTTAACACAGTCATAGTAGAAGTTAATGCTTTTAAAATTTCCCTAAATAAAATATATATAATTTATAAGTACAAAAACAGGACTCATTAATTACTTATCTATTTAATATAGCCTAAGTGTACGGGCGGCAGGCAGCGGGCTGGGAGGGAGGGTTCAGAGTGACGTCGCTGGCGCGTGAGTCTACTGCACATCCTACTCATGACCCCTACCTTGTATTCTAGTATCCGTGGCATTGTTTATAGATGTAACTGACGTTCCTGTCACACGATTGGGGGAGTCAATCAGCAACACCAAGCCAAAAGTTCCTAACAAGTCTTGCAGCTTTCTGCAGAGTATATTGTCTGAATATACCAATCATTAAAAATTTGGGTTTACTAAATAACAACTTTTTTAGAATAATTTCTGATTCAGAAATACATTGAAATCACCACTTGGTGCTCTATAAATACCTATTATGACAAAACCATTTAACTTAATACCAGTGGCTTTGAAATGTTGTTCTATACTTATCTCATTTGCAGATTCTTAAACTGTTACTTTCATAATTATGTCTTATAAATATAGCAACCAGTCCATCTTTTTTTTTAATCGGCAATAGACTGATCCTAGCTTATACTTTAATTTAGTAAATTAAATTGGTTAATATTATCACGATTAAACTAATACTATATTAGTTTAAAGCTGTCTGCTTTACAAATGTTACTTACTTTCAAATTGACTGTCTGCTTTGTTTTTTAATATTATTTTACTTAATTTATTTCTTTGTGATGACCACTGATTACAAACAATAAAAATAATAATAATGCTACTATTTAATTTATACGCATTCGATGAACTGCATATGTTACAGATTTCCTGTTGGTACATCTTTATAACGTCACTCGGATGCAGGGCCGGATTTAGCACGGGGCAAAGTGGGCCCGTGCCCATAGCGGCAAATTTTTAGGAGCGGCAAAATGGCAAAAAAAAACAACTGGAATTTCGGAATTAATATTACAGTACTATGTTTTAGAACAAAACTAAAACTCCATTCCAGTTTTACAACAGATGCGTATGATGAGCGTCTGACATAGATGTAGTCATGATTAATGAGCTAATGCCAAGTTATTCGTTTGACTCTTGAAAACTAAATGTACGCCTGTACACTGACGTGTTTGTGAGTGTGTGAGAGAGAGAGAGAGAGATGCGGCCGCTGCTTCGTGCATCCTCGGCTCCGTTCGGTGGGGAATCAGTAAACTTCGTGCCTTCGGCTAACACCGAGAAAGGCGAGAAATCACAGTTGTCTGTTTTGTCATTCGTTCAGTTCAGTCTTATTGTTGTTTGCGTTTCACCATCACCACTTTTTCACTGTTCTTGTGCTGCAGCACAACTCTTCATTGCGGTTCTTTCAGTGTATAACTGATTTACTGTACTTTTGTTTTTAAAATTTTAAACATATTAGCCTATAGTAGTGTATTGTGTTTTAAAGAAAAGTGTTTTCAAACTCAACATGGATGGACGTAATTGTTTAAACTTGTATAATAAACTTGAAATGTGATTTTAAATTGATGTGTCTTTTATTATTTTGCAAAACCACTTCTGAATTTCACCTTGTAAAATTTACGTAATAACGTAATTAAATTTGTAAAAGTAAAATTAGATTTAGCCTCCTCACCTCATGTTAGTGCAATCATGCAGAAATATTAATAAAAATTGAGCATAATATTTCTCTAAAGATGAAACATTTATTTGTTTGTAATTCAAACTACATATATTATATTTTGTTGTAATAACGCTTTATAAAATCTCATTAACTCATTAGTAATATAAAAAAAATGTTTTAGTTAGGAAAAATTAGCAAAAAAATAGTATTAACACTTTTTTGTAATGAGTAAAACATATTGCAAATTCAATGTAAACTAGAGACAATTTTGGTTTTGGTATAGAGTGCTTTTAACCCTATTTGAGCAGTCAAAGCGCTAGGCTTTGGTCTAAAACTACTCAATGATAACGCTAGTTTGTATTGAATATTTCACCCACTAAAAATCATCCAATCGCAATAAATCAAAAACCGTAGGAAAGGAAATGATTTAACCTTTAATTTTTGTATTTACATGTTTTTTTTAAACTTATATTACATATGTAATCATCGTTTTAAAATTTTAGTTTTTTGTAAACGTTTTGCCGACTGTAATCGAATTGTTACAATTTATCGTTGCCTGTAAACAGAACATTGTAGCGATTTTTTGGAATTGGATTAGATGGTTGGTGCTGGCAGGCATCAATTTCTGCGAATCGTAACGATAAATTGGAACGTGTAAACAGTAGCGCCCATTTATCGCTTAGTTGGCAAGAGCCATTCACTGGAAAGTTTGTCGCACTAGTTCGTTGATTTCGTTTTACGTGTTTTTTTACCTTGTATTGTTTTTATTCAATTGATAGCAAGGCAGCTCAAACTCCTCGAGAGTTCTTGACTGAATTTTTGAACTATATCGGAGTTTTACCTTCTTGTGGCTCATTAAGAGCAAAGAATACTCTGACAGGAATAAAAAAGACCTTGCACACATAGCGCTCGTTCAAAAATACAAGGAGTTTGATCCGTTGGCAGACAGAAACACTGTTGTTTAAAAAAATTAATGCATTGCGTACGGTTTATAAGAAAGAACTATACAAAGTTAAATATTCTTCAATGAAGATTGGACAAGAAATCGTTGCATGTAAGCAGTACTCACACTTTCGATTTATTGTAACAATAAATTGTTACGATTTATTGTAACAACAAATTTTTACGATTTATCGTAGCGTGTAAACCGGGCTTAAAGCTCAATGGTGCTCGACCGGGATATTTTTACAATAATATAGTTTGGACAATACCTTTGGATTCGTCAAGATTTTAACTTTCTAAAACTGCCATCCAATCAAAAGTCACTTGCATAGTTCCAAAGATATGATGGAATTCTCTGTAAACCTTTGCAATTGGACAGATTTCAACCAATAAAACAGCACATTTTGCGTTCGAGATAACTCTTATAATTTGAATTATTTCACTAGACTTTTTTATATCCATTTATAGACCAAGGTTCAATCTTTCGTTTGGTGTAAAGCAAACTATATTTACTCTAACGGTTTTGTTCGTACAGTTCTGAGAAATACTGACAAATGGGAAATTCAAAACTCGACTTTCTCACGCTCCCGATGTAGCACTTCCAACGGGTTTTCACACAGAACGTTCAATTCTTTTCATCTAATTTTGTGATTCAAGTAAAACTAAGTCAAATACTTTTATGACATAATAATTTACACGTATACAGTTCAATTCTTTGGTTTATTCTCTACACTTTCTTATAATAATATTTCATATTTGGGCAAGGAATATATTAATAAATTACTATTCATACTAAGCCTAGTTTTGTTGGGAGTCTTTGAACTGGTGTTTTCACAGTAAGAAATTTGAAATTGAAAAATATTTTTATACAGTTCTATTCAGGACTAAATTAAAAAAATTTTACATTTATGATAAAATTACAAAAAAATGTTTACTACTTTTTATGTATGCCTAAAGTTGGACTTTTTCCTATCGTTACTAAACATTTTTGTTTCTTGAGCTAATAACTTTGTAAATTTTACATCAATAATTTTTTTTACTGGCATATATAAATTCTTTGAACCTTTCTCTACAAAAAAGCTACTGACCACTTTTGTATTGGTTTATAATTACTATATTTGGCGAATTTTTGAAAATTTGCTTGCACATGCACCGAAATGGCTTGACTTCAGAAAAACGTTACCATTAACACTTCTAGTGTTAATTGTGGGGAGGGCGGCAATTTTGGGGGGCCCATAGGCGCAAAATATGTACATCCGGACCTGCTCGGATGTAGCGTCAACATTCGATCGGGCCCTTTGATGACGCTATTACCAAGTTTATCTGTAGTTTGTTGGCCTAAGTAGTTTCTTTTGAATAATAAAGAAAACAAAAATAATTGAAAACAATAAACAACTTATAACAACTGATTTCATCCATTAGCTTCAATACTTGCAAGCAAAAATTAATTGAATATTAAAACTAGGCCAAGCTTTTTAATATTCGGCTCGGCTCAAAAATAAAAAAAGCTCGAAAAAAATTTGAGCTGAGCTTTTTACCTCTGATAGTAATAAACACAATAAATAAGTTAATGAAAATAGCTCCAACTACTTAAGAAACGTGTGTTTATTTATTTTCCTTAACAAACGTTCCCATCCTACCCATATTTCATCATCTACTGAAGAGCTAAAAATAAATACTGCACTGTATGAAGACGATGCACGAAGCAGTAAAGGACAAAGGCTTTTGCCTGTTACTGCGGTAATAGGTGACAACAGAATCTATTTCATCATTTAGTGCGAGTACGAAATAGCTGTGCCTTCTTTACGAACACAAAGGTTATTAATCTGCCGAAAAGTGACAACATGAAAAAAATTATAGATTGAAAAAGTAATACCAAAATAATAAATAATATCGAAAAGTAACAAAGAATAGCATCGTGATATGAAAGCTGGTAACAGTTACGTTCGTTACCAAAAGTTTCGAAAAGTAGCGGTGATTTATCGTTGCCTATGTATTTGTCGAAAATAGGATTTGTTGTCTTTCGTATTTTTGCCACCATGGCAAACAAAATTACCCCGCCACTGCCCACAATCGAATCAAATGTTAATTATTCCACTTTTATGAACGTAGGGCATTTTTATCAGTATATTATATTCTGCACGATAGTCCATCCTTTAAATAGTATAAAAATATTGAAACTTATTTTCTCTATTAACGTCGACTGAAACCAGAGTCAGCATTTTTAATATTTTCTTTACTCGAGATTTATTTTTCTTTCAACGTGATTAAATCAAGGCCTGTTTAACTTTGGTTATTATTTCATACGTGTTACATGTTTGCGTTTCCCACGTTAACATTGTCTTTCCTTACCGACAGGCGCCGAATATAACCTGTTACCGTCCAAAAAAGACGAAACGGTATAAACTTGCCGATCCCGGTATTCTGTTTGACGTTTTGCGTTTGTAAACAAGTGATTGACGTGAGTGTGATCAGTGAAATTATACATTTACAGTTTGAGATGTTACTTCGGCTCGCATTAAAATGCCGTAGTATTTAAATCATGCAATAATTTTCGTGTGTCTGCCTGTTAATACAATATAAGCACTCACAGACGTCGCGTCGTACAAAACTTCTGTTGGTGCCAAAATCGTTGTAATTTTATTGCGGAGAGTTGAAAAGCTTTTGAGCTTTCTCTAACGTCAGTCGTAGCGTGTCTGGGTCACGTTTTGGGTAAAAATTTTGAAAATACAGTGTGGGGTAACGTTTTATAAGTTTTTTGGTAAGGGAAAACCGATTTAGAGAGTTAAAAAGTCTTAGCACGTCGGGGTCACGTTTTTGGGTAAACATTTTGAAAATATTGGGTCAAAATTTTGAAAATACAGTGTGGGGTATTGTTCTATATGTTTTTGGGTACGGGAAAACCGATTTTGACAGTTAAAAAGTCGTAGCACGTCGGGGTCACGTTTTTGGGTCAACATTTTGAAAATACAGTGTGGGGTATCGTTTTATATGTTTTTTGGGTACGGGAAACCGATTTTGACAGTTATTTAAAAATATATATATATTCATAAGTTATGGCAGAGGGTGAAAAACCAAGGCCTTCTACTTCTGGACTGTCTAAAACTACGTCTGTGATTTAAGACTAGTAAAGGTTCAAAAAGCACAAAGGTTCCATATAAATTATATTACAACTTATCAAGAATGTACAAAATGATAATTAATTAATAATTATGTCTTCATTTCATAGTTATGTATGTGTGTAATATGTTTGTTGTAATGTTATCTTGCTATTATACTATACAGGCCTACTTATTTACTCTAATGCTGTTAAAATTAAGTATTTATCGATTTAATCCCCGATTGTTACCTAGTACTGCACCTACACCTAAGTTAAGTAGAAAAAAAACTCAGCACGTGCTGAGCATCAAAAGCGTGAGTTCGTGAGCTTTAAAAAAAGCTCGGCACGGCTCGAACTCAAAAATCTAAGCGCACAGGCCTAATTAAACGTGTTCAATTAATGTACAATATACTACTCAAGCGTCTACTGGTTCCCTACTCAAAGCTTTAAGACAATACACACAATACATGCACATGACTGTCTAAAACATATGTAACATATGAGAGTTTAGAAATGATTCTCCCTGTTTCTTCTCGCAATGCCTATGCATGTCAAAAACGATTCTAATACTCTTTCCTTTCAACTGCCGGTTGAAGTCGGAGAAGTGGAACTATAAGATTGACGAATGATTGGAAGGTAGTGTTCCAAAGTTCAAATCTTGATGAATCCAAAGGTGTTCTTACATTAATTTTAAAACAAGTATGTCTAACGATTTTGAGCCTTAGAAAAAACACAAATTTGTGTAGTTTCTTTGTGTTTTCTCGTGTGGTGTCAGTTGTGTTTAGACAACTATAATTTTAAAACGATGATTACAGTACATGTGTTTAGATATATGTTTTAGATCAAATTTGTAAATACAAAAAATAAAATTTAAAACTTTTCCTTCCTAGTGGTTTTTTTGTTTAATTGAGATTGGATGATTTTTAGAGGATGAAATATTTAATACAATCAGACCTTACAAAATTGCTGTCTGCCGCCTGTTTTCAATGCTGAGAGGACACTATAGTGTTGTCTGGCACTTGCAGGGTTAATATATGATTCAATTTTCAAAATTTGTATAGCTAAAAAAAATTAAAGGCTTGCCTTTTATTGAGTAGGCCTAATGGTTGTAGGGTCAATAAGAAGGGTCAATTTCTTTAAAAGTGTAGGTTTTTTAAGTACGCTACATTTTTGGGAACATATGTTATAGGCCAAACGGGCCGCCCCTTTGTTAAAAGATTTAAAGAACATTTACCTAAAGCCACACACAGTTTACACCCTCACAAGTCCAATTTCGCCGAACATCTGGTAACCAACCTTCACGGCTACAGTGACTTTAACACCAATATGAATATCTTACACGTATGTAAAAAAGGCCGTTATATGGATGCATGGGAGGAGTTTGCCATATATAGAGCATCCAAAACTGAAAAACAACATCTATTAAATGACAAGGTATCGTTCCAATCTAATATTGTGTTTGACACCATAATTGACATGGAGAATAATGAAAAAAGCGGCACCCGTTCACTAGCCACAACAGGTCCTCCCACTATCCCCCGCACAGCAGTTTAAAGATAACATTTTATTATGTATGTAGCCCAACTGGATTGTAAATAATTAATAACTATTAATTACCTTATTTAGAGGTGATGATGTCGAACAATATGTGGATGATATCATTTGCTTGTACAACGGCAATACACGACAAACCGGTCTTTTATTGAACTATCTCAACAAAATTCACCCCAACCTAGAATTCACCAGTGAAATAGAATGTGAACAGAGACTGAACTTCTTAGATATCTCCATCACTAAGTCAGAACGAAAACACACGTTTAAAATATATAGAAAGCCCACACAGACTAGCCACACCATTCACGCTTCTTCTAACCACCCCATATCACATAAATTTGCAGCGTACAACAGTTTTGTGAACAGACTACTGAACATTCCCATGAATGCAGAAGACTTCAAGCAGGAGATCAACACCATAAAACATATAGCTGCTTCTAACCACTACAACACCTCAATAGTGGATAAAATAATAAAGAAACAACTAAAAAGAAGAAAAACTATAAAAGCCAATCACCCAAAACCAAAATACATTGCTGTAGACTTCAACAAAGCCGTTGAACATACTGCAAACAACATTTTTCGAAAACAAGGTTACCACATAGCATACAGGACTTCCAACAATTTAGAAAACATTTTAAAACCGAAAAAAACAAGAGACCCAGACCAGTTCAACAGCAGCGGTGTTTACCAGCTATCGTGCAACGATTGTCCGAAAAAATACATAGGCCAAACCGGACGCACGTTTAAAACCCGTTTTAAAGAACACATTCCTTCTTCCAAAAGACCCACCACCAAAAAAATTGACTCCAAATTCACTGAACATTTAATAGATACTAATCATAATTACACGGACATTAACACTAATCTAAGAATACTACACCACTGCAATAAAGGTCCGTTAATGAACACGTTAGAGGAGTTCAATATTTATAAAATGCAAAAAAACAACCCCGACCACTTACTCAATAATAAACTACAGTTTCATTCTCACACCATTTTTGACCTAATCGATAGTGTAAAGAACAATAATTGCGAGTCATGACGTATAGAACTGTGTACCCCTTCCCAATAACGGAGACCCTTATCGCGTGACTACCTATTAATTCAATTGACGATCGAACGTTATCGAGAACGGTCACCGGCAACGCGCGTCATCCGTGTGCACATGTATAAAGTTTTTTAAATTGTGTAAAGTGATTTTAAATGTGAAAATCTTGAACGTGTGTTTTGTGTTGTTTATGTGTTTGTTTTTGTATATTTATTTGATAATGACTGAATAATAGTCGAAACGCGTCATATGAAGAAGATATAGTAATCATATCTACATAAGGATTGTTCGACATCATCACCTCTAAATAAGGTAATTAATAGTTATTAAAGATAACAGTAATTCAGTAGCTAGTTAACCCTCGCCCGGGCAACATGCACGTGGTTGACGTTATCATCTGTGTTTCATGTACTGTGTTTATGTGTATAACTTATTGTGCTTCTGACGACCTCACTAGTGAGAGAAAATGACTTTTAAGTGTATATTTTTGTGTGTGATGTGTGACCAGAAGATGGGATAACCCCGAAACTGCAGTTATCACGAATATTTAAAAAGGATTGGACAGACAGTATACAGGTAATTCATACCTATTAATATTTGTACATATGTTAGAATCTGTTTATCAAGTTAAAAGGGTTTTTTTAATAAAAAAAAAGTAATTTCACTTTTTTTACATTTTGTCATTTATTATGCACCGTATCTTTGATACACTATTCTTGCGAAGTTGCAACCCCATTTAGCTGAGATTTTTAATTTGAACTCATTTGCAGGTATAAAAACAAGATACAATATTTAGGCCAAACTAAAGCTAAATAATAATATGTTATCCTTTATTTGATGTTAATACAGTAGAGCCCCGACTAATCGAGTTCCGGGTTAACCGAGGTAGTAAAACAAAAATAAAAAAGTTCGGTTTGCAATAGACGCATGCGTTAAAGTAACCATGCAAAGTGAAATAAGCATATAGCGCCAAATCTACTATACTGTACTTGTATTAGTCATATAATGTTTTGTCAAAAATGGTTCCGGTAAATAAAAAGCAGAGTTTTTAATCATTATTAAATACAGTACTGTACAATACAGTATTTCCTATGCTTTGCTAATCATCAATAGGATTAGGATTTTTTATGTTTTAAAGTAATTTGACAGGTACAAGAACTGTTTATTCAAGAGAATAATAGATTTTCTAAATAAATAACATAATTTATTTATTTATAAGTAGTGAAATAAATAAACAATCAATTAAATGACTTGAATAACCAATAATATTAATCAGGTAGTCGGATACACTTAGTAGCGTAGTAAGAGTAGACAAAGGTCTGATAATTGTTTACGTGATGGTGATGTCATCATTCCTTATCTTGCACCTGCTTCCTGCTTCTATTGTGTATAACTTCTACCCTATCTGGCTTACCCCCCTCGCCCACTTCTCTTTAGTTTTTGTGAATACAGTAGTTTGATTCAGTATCAAGTAAACACTCGCTCTTAAAACGTTGGCGTGTGTCATACTGCACATCGTTTGCTTAGTTTTCAAGCGAAAAGTTCTGTTAAACAGAAAACACTTATTGACATCTTAAAAAAATTTTTTTACTGGAACATGTACTGTAGCCTATGTATGTCATTTTATTTTCATTTGGACACTTTGTTAATCATCAATACAATTTTGTTAATGCGTTTTCACTAAATGTCACGTTGTTAAATAAAACTCAATAAAACTCATACTCACTTTGTTATGGCAATGTGCAGTGTAAACCAGTAGTGGTAAAAATAGATACAGCACACAAGCGAGTGAGTTCCGTTAAACAGAAAGCACTTATGGATTTCTAATCAATTTTAATCTGGAACATGTACTGTAGCCTATTTTGACCACGTTTTCATTGATTTCACCAATTAAACGTACGTTTCCATCTCGATTTTTGACAGAGTCCGTGATATCAGAATTTTTGCTTATCCGAGTTACCCTCGGTCCACCGTACCACGGCTCTACTATATAAGATTTAACAATTGCAGGTGGGTACGTAGACTTATAGATTCACTAAATACAAATTATATATTTTCTACTTACATCTTGCATCTCACCAAGGTCCAATGGATCACGTTCATTTAAAGTAGACTCAGGCCTACGAACATACAAAAAATTGATTTAATCACACTTTGTAAAAAGAGAGTTAACAGACTTAATCCAAACTAGAAAACAATATCAATTTGTCTTGTGGAACAGAAGTAACACTGAAGAAATTGTACAAAATTACTAAATTACACTGGCCACAAAAAGTTTAATTTTAAACCATACACAAAGATTTTTTATTTGTCAGCCAGAAATAGAAAAATCTTGTTACCATTTCATTCTTTAGAAACAACATAAAATCAGCAGTTTACAGTTTTATCATAGTATGCATCCTTCATTTGCACAAGTCCACTTGTATTCACGCAGAGGTGTATTGTATGGAAAACACTTTTAATTACAATTGTTACACATTAACGCTGAACCACAAACAAGAAATTAATGAAGAAGAGGATGAAGTATGAATGTCTAACCAACAATGACAGTATTAAAAATAATGAATACGAAGTCCTGGAAATTGTCAATTCAAAATATATCTATTATAGTAAAGTAAAAAAAATGTAACACAGAAAGATTGTAATTAAAAGTGTTTTATTAAATGTATTATTTTTTATAAAACCAACTTCAAGACATCAGTTTCATAGTTTGTCCGATGGTTCACTACATTGCCTCTTATACATCACATTAATTAATTGTGATGGAAAAAATCACTAAATAAATTTAAACATCACATTAATAAACAACCACCTAGATAACCTAGAACACTTGCTACTTATAAACTGATGGGGTCAAAAACTCGAAACAGTTGAAACAAAAGATATGAGATATAACACAATATAACAGTATACCTAGGGTTGCCATATGTCTGATACCCAAAAAGAGGACATTTGTTATATTCTGACAACCAAAAAGAGGACATTTTATGTTGCGGTGGGTAGTGGTTCTTTTTGTTCTTTTCTCTTTCCTTTTTCATCTCCTAATTCAATTTTAAAAATATATCGATACACAATAAAATAGATGGAGAGGAACTATGTAAATAAATTAACTTGTCACTACAACTAAATACTGAACAAAACAACAGTGGACGGTGAATGAGACAGTCGAAAATGACCCATACAAATGCAATGCAATGTAAACGTGAAGAATGGAAGACAAACAGGAAACAGGTGTTATGGTTGCGCGCGCAATCGAACTATTTACTGCTCACTTACTTCTTTCTTCTTTCGATGACAAACGACAGTAGTAAGAACAACGGAGACGTGATCAACATACCAGCGTAACCGTAGCATCTCAACTATCCCATCAAATGTGAAAGAACTGTTATAATAATGTGTATTATGTTGTAAGCATTCAAAAACTAAGTCAAATTCATGAAATAATTTTCCAATTTAGTCCTTCCTTACGTTATTTTGTGAATATATTAATACATTACTTCCAATAGTCAAAAAAGAGGACATTTCCTGTAATTTAGGAAAATCCCCCGGACCAATTTTTTTTACCTCAAAACCCGGACATGTCCGGAGAAATCCGGACGTATGGCAACCCTAAGTATACCCCATTCCTCCACCCCCATCTGCGCAATGAGAAAGGAAACAAATGAGTCATCACATTGTACGGATTTTACTAATAAAGACTGATTTCGAATTTCGGTAAAAAAAAAAACATCAGTAATACCTATGCATTTTAAGTAGGCTATTGTTGTATAGGCAAATTTGATTTAATTCTTATCGCTTGAATAATATCATTTATATAAAACTAATCAAAATTTGAATACCGCTATCATAATAATTGTTTAATACCTAACAAAAGTATTTGAACGCCATTCAAGAATCAGGAAACTGCCATTCATCAACCGGCACAAAAATATCGTATCGGCGGCTTGGCCGTACAATATTTTGTGTGGTGAAGATTAATATCGTATTGCCGGCTCGACCGTAAGATATTTTGTGTGGTGAAAATTAAATAGGAACCCTGTTCGACTTGCAGCTTGCAGCAGAGAGCAGACGACAAACTTTGTGTGTGTGTGTTGGTGTGTATGTATATGTATCATACAAACCGATTAGGCCGACCTTTGTTCCCATTCATTTCTTATCTATTTTCCCCAAAATAATTATATTTTCCTTATTTTTGTGGATTTTTGCCCGGCCAAAATTTCCCCAGCTCAGTCCCGATTTCTCCCTTACCTCGTTCGGACATATTCTGCAAGTCTAATGACCACTCCTTGAACTATCTCAGCACATAACAGAACACCCTGTATATTGACTTAACAATCTAACCTAAGTATTGGAATAATAAACCTACCATTCCCAGGTTATTGCTTCTTCTTTAAATTCCATGCTATCATGTATCTGGATATCATCTAAATCTTCCTGTTTAATTACATTTTTCTCTTTTATCCCATCTACTACAAAATGACATTTTCTATCTATTAAGTCAACACAACTTTCTACTTGTTCAGTTTCATTTAATACACTTTCTTCTTTAACACTTTCCGGAGAATAATTTTGATCTTCGATTAGTTCAAAGGACACTTCATCTTCTTCCTTTATTTCTTGTTTGAATACCAACTCTATTGGGTCCATTTCCATGAACCGAATAAAGCCTTTAAATTACTATCTGAAAAGAAAACACACGTTTTAAAATTTGATTAACACATTAAATTACTGGTAGGCCTACTTTTAGTATATAGCATTTTGTAGTGGCAACACAACCAGGGATAACCAACCTACTATAATAATATCCCCCCCCCCCTGTATGGTTGGCTTTAATGGAATATAACCTTTTTGAATAATAATGTAATAGCTTACAGGTTAACATTATGAACAAAAACATGGAAAATTAAGTTACTACACATAGATATATTTTATTTAAATTCAGTAGTATACACAATCATAAAATACAGTATCATAAGTACAGAATCATTCAGTATTGTCTATTTTCTACATAATCATAAATTAATTATTGCAAAAGTTTCTTTTTCACTTTGCAAT
>JAGFPH010007508.1:8741-19247 GCA_018207615.1 Philaenus spumarius | reverse complement strand
ATTAGTACAATAACCTATTGTTCGATTTGGCAACGTTGATTAATTTCCATTTTAAATACGCAGTTAAACGGTACTTTCTATTGTTTGATGCATTTGTTTACGTAATTATGTTTGTTACATTATTTTCACATTTTCTTGCTTCGTGGATACTTTTGGGGTTCATATAGTTTAATTTATTTAATTCTTACATGTTTGGTGTATGTGAAGTGATTTATTTTGTTATAATTACGTCAAATATCGCGGAAAAGTCAAAACTTTACCTATACAATTTCAAGTTTTATTTCTTTCATAACTCCTACAAATATTATTTCCCGGGAAAATTTTTGTTGTTTCTACAATCAGTTAGATGTGTTCTTTCATGTTATATCAAATTCCCTTAGAAATCGTTTGACAAGGTAAACTACATTTTTACCGAATAAACAGTTCTTGTACCTGTCAAATTACTTTAAAACGTAAAAAATCCTAATCCTATTGATGATTAGCAAAGCATAGGAAATACTGTATTGTACAGTACTGTATTTAATAATGATTAAAAACTCTGCTTTTTATTTACCGGAACCATTTTTGACAAAACATTATATGACTAATACAAGTACAGTATAGTAGATTTGGCGCTATATGCTGATTTCACTTTGCATGGTTACTTTAACGCATGCGTCTATTGCAAACCGAACTTTTTTATTTTTGTTTGACTACCTCGGTTAACCCGGAACTCGATTAGTCGGGGCTCTACTGTATTAACATCAAATAAAGAATAACATATTATTATTTAGCTTTAGTTTGGCCTAAATATTGTATCTTGTTTTTATACCTGCAAATGAGTTCAAATTAAAAATCTCAGCAAAATGGGGTTGCGGCTTCGCAAGAATAGTGTATCAAAGATACGGTGCATAATAAATGACAAAATGTAAAAAAAATGAAATTGCTTCTTTTTTTTTATTAAAAAAAACCCTTTTAACTTGATAAACAGATTCTAACATATGTTCCCAAAAATGTAGCGTACTTAAAAAACCTACACTTTTAAAGAAATTGACCCTTCTTATTGACCCTACAACCATTACTCAATAAAAGGCAAGACTTTAATTTTTTTTAGCTATACAAATTTTGAAAATTGAATCATATATTAACCCTGCAAGTGCCAGACAACACTATAGTGTCCTCTCAGCATTGAAAACAGGCGGCAGACAGCAATTTTGTAAGGTCTGATTGTATTAAATATTTCATCCTCTAAAAATCATCCAATCTCAATTAAACAAAAAAAACCACTAGGAAGGAAAAGTTTTAAATTTTATTTTTTGTATTTACAAATTTGATCTAAAACATATATTTACACATGTACTGTAATCATCGTTTTAAAATTATAGTTGTCTAAACACAACTGACACCGCACGAGAAAACACAAAGAAACTACACAAATTTGTGTTTTTTCTAAGGCTCAAAATCGTTAGACATACTTGTTTTAAAATTAATGTAAGGACACCTTTGGATTCATCAAGATTTGAACTTTGGAACACTACCTTCCAATCATTCGTCAATCTTATAGTTCCACTTCTCCGACTTCAACCGGCAGTTGAAAGGAAAGAGTATTAGAATCGTTTTTGACATGCATAGGCATTGCGAGAAGAAACAGGGAGAATCATTTCTAAACTCTCATATGTTACATATGTTTTAGACATTCATGTGCATGTATTGTGTGTATTGTCTTAAAGCTTTGAGTAGGGAACCAGTAGACGCTTGAGTATTATATTGTACATTAATTGAACACGTTTAATTAGGCCTGTGCGCCTAGATTTTTGAGTTCGAGCCGTGCCGAGCTTTTTTTAAAGCTCACGAACTCACGCTTTTGATGCTCAGCACGTGCTGAGTTTTTTTTTCTACTTACTTAGGTGTAGGTGCAGTACTAGGTAACAATCGGGGATTAAATCGATAAATACTTATTTTAACAGAATTAGAGTAAATAAGTAGGCCTGTATAGTATATTAGCAAGATAACATTACAACAAACATATTACACACATACATAACTATGAAATGAAGACATAATTATTAATTAATTATCATTTTGTACATTCTTGATAAGTTGTAATATAATTTATATGGAACCTTTGTGCTTTTTGAACCTTTACTAGTCTTAAATCACAGACGTAGTTTTAGACAGTCCAGAAGTAGAAGGCGTTGGTTTTTCACCCTCTGCCATAACTTATGAATATATATATATTATTAAATAACTGTCAAAATCGGTTTCCCGTACCCAAAAAACATATAAAACGATACCCCACACTGTATTTTCAAAATGTTGACCCAAAAACGTGACCCCGACGTGCTACAACTTTTTAACTGTGAAAATCGGTTTTCCCGTACCCAAAAACATATAGAACGATACCCCACACAGTATTTTCAAAATTTTGACCCAATATTTTCAAAATGTTTACTCAAAATGTGCTGTTTTATTGGTTGAAATCTGTCCAATTGCAAAGGTTTACAGAGAATTCCATCATATCTTTGGAACTATGCAAGTGACTTTTGATTGGATGGCAGTTTTAGAAAGTTAAAATCTTGACGAATCCAAAGGTATTGTCCAAACTATATTATTGTAAAAATATTCCGGTCGAGCACCATTGAGCTTTAAGCCCGGTTTACACGCTACGATAAATCGTAAAAAATTGTTGTTACAATAAATCGTAACAATTTATTGTTACTTTAAATATTAATGTATTCATATATAATAATTGCTATCTGCTTGAAATTTACATTTGTGATTTTACAAAAACGTTACATATATTAAAATTTTGGAAATTTTATAGTTTATAATATTTTCTTATTATAAAGAATTATTTAAACAGAAGATTATAAGAACTAGGTTGTAGATGTTAAAAAACTAACCAAACTTTCTTTTGGCTAGCTAAACAAAGAGTTAAGTAGTGGGGGGAAAAAAGTGAAACGAACTATAAAATACATAGTAAATAAGTTCAAATAAAAAATATTACAATATAATGTTCATTGAGATTTGAAGCTCACTAAATGTAATATTTTACTAATGTTTGGATAAAGAAGATGTGCATCTGGTGTATAGAGAGTTCTTGCAGTATTGATTTAAAATATCAATTTAAACAATTACCAAATCATATGTTCTTCGTACGTTTACAATACAATTAATTTCAGACCAATTAACTCAGTTTCCCTTAGTTAATATTAGTTTTTTTATGATGGTCTTTAAATATTATAATTATTCATTTCTGGGCGTTCTTTTACAAGTAACAAAAGTCTGACGATATCAATTTGGATGATATAAACATATATATAAATTGATTATATATATGAGTGAATTGGTTGTATGTATTGTACTTACTCATGTAAAACAATATTTTATTTCTTTTATTATTAATTAATTTACAAAATATTTTCCACAATTTGAATAATTAATTTGCTGATAAGAAACTATTATTGATATATAAACAAACTTTTTCAGAAAATGATATCTACATTGCTCTTAATATTATTTAAACATGACAGATCTGCCATCATAATATTCAACTAGTTTTCTTGTAAAATTTCCTTGGTTTTACAAGGTGTTGGTTGGAGACTGAGACTGGTAAAACATTTATTTCAGAAACAATTACATGTAAAATATATTTTAAAAAATATCTAGTGGGGAAGACTGATGAAGGTGGTTGGATCAGATACGAGCTCTCATGGACGAATGGCTTAAAATATAAACAATATAAATTGTTTCTGAAATAAATAAACTGTCAACTTATACTCAGTGATAAGTATAAACAAATTATATCTTTATAAATATTACGGTTTAGGTCAAACATGATCAAACTTTGCATTGAATAAAAAAATCGTTTAAAATTTGTGCACACAAATCAAACTCATCAAACTCTAGTGATTATTACACACAAAAAAAAGAAAAGAGTAACGGAATGGTTAGGGCACTTTTAATATTAATAAATGTATATACCGATATAAAATCATACTGGCCTGCAAAATTATACTTTCGTCCCTAAGTATTAAAAATATCTAACGAAATTGAAGGCTGCAGGTTGCGCGTTTTAGTGTTCGAATAGCGAATGACATTGTGGACTGTGGAGTCTGTATACAGTGCGGCGAGGCGGAGGGTTCAGGGTGATGTCACGTCTCCGAGCCGGGCGGTAAGGACCTGCGCGTGACCCCTACCGTGTATTCTAATATCCGTGGACAATGCCATCACTAATATTACAACAGATCAGCTATCTGTTAGAATCGTGTAATCGGGTATAACTGACCATTATGCACTGAAGATTGTTTTATTTGATTTTTATTTTAAAAAAATTGATCAACCTTCACACAGCGTATCACGGCAGACATGTGTCTACAACATAACTCTACTGATGTTTTTACTGCAGAGAGAAAGTTGGGAGCAACTTGAAAAAATTAAAAATGTAAATGAGCAAGTCTTGGAATTTAGAAGCAACTTTGAGTTCAATTTAAACCTAGCATGTCCCTTTGAAAGACACACGTCCAGAGTAACAAAAAATTGCTGGATTACAAAAGGTATTTTAGTGTCATGTCAAAAACTTAAATTGTTGGCAGAAATAAATAAAATTTCTAAAGATAAAACATTTAAGAACTATTATGTTAAATATAAGAGTATATAAAAAAGTCATTAATGCAACTAAAGCATATGAAGTTAACAAGCAAATAGCTGCTTTGGGTAACTTGTCTAAAACCGCCTGGAAAATAATTAATGGTAACAAAGCTGGGAAATCAAATGGAACAATCACCTTGGGGGTAGGGAGGAGGCAGAATGCTGATCAATGGAGTGTGGCGAATCTATTTAATAATTTTTTGCTAACGCAGGTAATCCAGAGGGATCAAAGCCTGCCAACCATATAAATATAAATACTGTTTCTTCTTCTCCTTCCTCCTCGATGGCATTGTTTCCTGTGTGTGAAGCTGAGATGGCAGCAACACTCATAGGCTTAAAGAACTCCCAGTTACTGGACTATAATATAGATGGAGTGTCTAATTGGCTCTTAAAGACGTGCTCTCAAGAGCTGATTAAGCCTTTAACAGTTATGGTAAACAATTCCTTTGCGGAAGGTATCTTTCCTGATTAGTTTAAAATAGCTAAAGTAATTCCTTTTAAAAAAATGGAGACAAGGAAGCAATGACGAATTATCGTCCGATTTCCTTGCTCCCTTCAATCAGTAAAGTTTTTGAAAAGCTCTTTCTGAAACGTCTTAAATATTTCCTTAAAAAATGAACATTATTGTTCAAAACCAGTTTGGATTTATTAAAGGTAAGTAGACAACTGATGCTATTATTATTAATTTAACTGAGTGTGTTTTTAACAGCCATGGATGGGCAAGAACATGCACTTAGTGTATTTCTTGACCTGTCCAAGGCTTTCGACTGAGTAGACTTTGATTTACTATTTAATAAATTAGAAATGTGTGGGATCAGAGGCCTACCACTTGATTGGCTAAAGTCATACATGACAAACAGAAAACAAGAGGTCCAGGTCAAAAATGTTTTATCCGGCCCAATGGACCTAAATTATGGAGTTCCACAGGAATCCATTCTAGGCCCAGTATTGTTTATTCTCTATATCAATGATCTACACTTCAGTGTTAGGGGTGGTTGTCTAATTCAGTATGCTGATGATACCAGTATAAGTCTAAAAGGACAGCGACTGTTTGATATTGAAATAAATGCGTTTGTCCTAATGAACGGTGCTTGCCAATATTTTCATGAGCATAATCTCAAAGTGAATCCATTAAAGACCAAATGCATGCTTTTTGGATTGAAGTCTGACTCAGGAGAGGGTCTTAACATAGTGTTAAATGATCAACAAATAGAGACTGTATCAGCGTTAAAGTTTCTGGGACTCGTTCTTGGCAGTAAACTGTCTTGGGTGGAGCACATTAATGAACTGTGAAAAACACTGAGTTCCGTGGTGTTTCTACTCAGGTTACTGGCACGGTTCTGTTCAGGACACATTCTAAAATTAGCGTACTCAGTCTATTTTCCTCTCACCTAAATAATGAAATTGCTCTAAAGGGTGATTCAACAAAACAAATGACCCAAGGGTCTTTAGGCTGCAAAAGTAAGCAGTAAGAATTATAGCTCGTCTGGGTTATCGTGATTCTTGTAAAGAAGCATTTAAAAATCTAAGAATTTTGACCTTTCCTTGTATGTACATGTTTGAAGTAATTTGACATTACAAGTGTAAGAGTTCGGTTACTCGAAACGTTGATGTACATACATACAATACGCGACATAAAGATGACTTCCATGGCAAACAGCACAGATTTTGACAAGCTGTCGTCTGAGACTGGTGTCCGTTTCATATGAACAAACTCCCCAAAGAGTTTAAAGAAACAATGGGAGTCAATGTTTTTAAAAACAAATTAAAGCGGTTGCTGAAAATTAATGCTTTCTGCACTATGGAGGAGGAGTTTCTGGATGCCGTCTAAAGCCGTGAGTTCTGATGTCTGTTTAGTATAGCTTATACTTTTATCAAGTTCTATATAATTTAAATGTATTTATTTGATTGTGCATTGTATTGTTTCATTTTAACTGTGTTGTATGTTTATACTTTATTTCAAATTCTCTAAATTGAAGTAAGGTTTTTAGAATCGAATAATATGTATTGTTGTAATTTACCTGTAAAACTAATGCAAATTCATCAAAAATTGTAAGAATTGTGGTGCCCCTATATTTTTTTAAATATTATTTTGTATTACTTACTGTGAATTGATACTTGATACCATGACTTGTCCTATACAAATGTAAAACTTGTCAAAAGGATAATTGAATTGAATTGAAAAGTATGATTGTAAAATTTAGAAGAAATTATAAAGACAATATTTAAAAATATAAAAGGTTCACGGGTTGAAACAAACAGGAAGCACAAAATTGGGGCACACATCATTAGGTTAGATGTTCTCGAAAATTCCAGAACCGTATGGAAGAAATAGAAACAGAAATACAGTAGAGCGTCGAAAATTCGAACTAATTGTGACCGAGGGGGGTTCGGATTATCAATTTGTTTGGATTTTTGAAAATAACCCAGCAAATGCCATTTAGGCTTAAATATATGCCCTTTAATCGATTAAAGTGGCTAAACAGTACAAGCAGTAATGTAATTACAATACAGTATGTAAGACTAATTATATATTATGATTTAGAAGAACCTGCTTGTAGGGCCAACATGATTACACTTGTAACTCTCAATTACAGTACAGTACATAATTAAAAGTTGAGTTGTACATTATAGTTAACACAAATGAAAAATTAAAAAAAAATACTGTACAGTACACTACTGTATATACGACACACTGTTGTAATGATTACACCAAGAGTAATGAATGAACTGTCTGTATGGGGGAAAAAAATGGACTTTACACAAAGAAAATTGAAATAACTTTTCTGTACTACAAACTGTAACAGCTAACAATAGACAAGCCAAGGCCATTGCACCACCCCGCCCTGCCTCTGTCAACCCTCAGACAAACATGCTGTTTGGTTATTGTTAGCGCTAAAGCAGCTTATTAGCTTGACATACTGACAGCCAGTCTGCTGTGAGGGCGTGTAAGAGCAGGTATATTAAGAAGTGTTTTAAAAAAATAATAATGTCAAACTGCAATGAAGATTTTTGTAAAATTTTTAACGACGGAATTGGAATTTCCAAAAACGAATTTTTTGTAGGGGCTGCCTCGGACGCATTCGGATTTTTGACATTTCGGATTATTGACGTTTGAATTATCGACGCTCTACTGTAGTGATGTTTTAGCGCTTAAAAAACACATGGCTTTATATTCAGTCCTGTACTAGACTCAAAGGTGATCGGACGTGTGTCTGTAGGTTGAGTGAACAAAATAATTTGCAAAGTAGTAAAAGTTGTATCATTCAAAGGTGAATGCATAAAGGTGTTTGAGTTGTTAAAAAGTAAAGTATAAATCATCTTCGTATTCAGTTTTTCTAACATTTAATGTGTTAAGGAATTTTTGATGGAGTTGGAAAACAGTTGAAGAAAAGTAATGCATTATTACGAAATTGCCTTGTATGTGTGCCTATATTAAAAACTTAAACAGTTTTGTTATGCGAAGTGCTAAAAATTGGACATTTTGGTTTGTGAGGTAAATAAACGAAATACGGGTAGAAAACGGAAATCTTGCAAGTATTAGTTTTAAGTATATTTAAATTTTTGACACTGTCTGTTCCTTTTCACTTTTTGTTGGATGTATTTATTCAGAAAACTATATTATTAATATAGTATATCTTAAGGTATCCATGTTAAAACATAATATTCTTTATTTCAATGTTTTTAAGATTAAATATGTTTACTAATATGTTTCATTAAAATCTTAAAGTCAATCGTTATGTGAGTCAATTTCTTTTATATTCATTATAACACCTAATAATAATATGAAAAATGTAACAGAGGAAATAATTAACATTGAGACAACTATTCAATCCTTACCTAAAGAAATACAAAATGAAGTTCGCACATTAGCTAACCAAAAAATTAAAAAAGTACTACAGCAAAAACAAATAGGACACAGACCTATTAGCGAATTAAAAACATCTAGAGAAATCAAATCAAAAATAGAACTTAATAACCTTATTGTTACAAAAGCCGATAAAGGCAACATTATAGTAATATTATATAAACCTGATTACATTGATAAAGTACAAAATTTCTTTACAAATAACGGAATCAATCAAATCAAGAAAGATCCTACCAATGCTTTCCAAATTAGAAACCTGCTTAGCAAAAGTTTTTAAAGATCTACCGAAAGTTCATAAAGAAGAGATTCCAATAAGACTCTTGATAAATTTTACAACAGCCCCATCTTACATGATTGACAAACAAATTTATCGAATAATAAGGAAAACATAAATTTAGACCCTAACCGCAGTATTAAAAATTTATCAAATAATAAGGAAAAACATAAATCTAGACCCTAACCGCAGTATTAAAAATAGTTTAGAATTAATAAAAAACCTTAAAAACGTTGATATAAAACATAACCAAACTCTAATTTCACTTGACTTAACTAAGATGTATACCAACATCCCGACCTCTGAAACAATAGATATAATAAAAAAACTAATTGGTTGAAAAGGGTTCATTAAAGCCAGCAGCAATAGAAGAATTAATTTCATTAAAGCGCTTGGTTATGAAACAAAACTATTTTATTTTTAATGAAAAATACTACATACAGCCGGATGGATTGACAATCTACCCTTGTCTAGTATTCTATCAGATATATTCCTAAAAACTTTGAGAATAAACATATTATATCAGACAAAAACAAATATAGACATAAGATAAAGTATTACTATAGATACGAAGACAACATATTATGCCTTTATACTGGAAACGTTAGACGAATACACCTGTTTGTTAAATATTTAAACAGTATACACAAAAAAAATAGAGTTCACTCTTGAAACTTAGATCAAGAATGAAATAAACTTTCCGGACCTTACAATCACGAACGTTGAAGGTAAACATCAGTTTAAAGTCTATAGAAAACCGTCTCAACAAACCATACAATCCACAACACGTCCAACCATCCGTGGTTACATAAAATGTCAGCCTATAACCATTTAATACATAGACTAAGGAATGTACCAATGACACCTCAAGATTACATGGCAGAATTAAATACAATAAAATACATAGCTTTAATAAATGGTTATCAACCTGGAATAATTGATCAAATTTTGAAAAAACAAAGTAGCCACAACCGGAAGGTGAAAGACCCAGACAAAAAATATTTATCCATGAAATTTAATAATATTTTCAAATTTCAAATAGAACGTTGAAGCAGAACAATTTCTTGAACTGTCTAAGAAGTAATAAGAAACACTGAAGCCCCAACCACAAGTTCGGTGAATAAAACTACAAAAATAAAATGAAACACATTTATTGATATAGCTATTCTAGTTCCCTGATGTACATTTCAGTAACCAAGTTACCATCATCGGAGGGTTCTAAATCTAAACTAAACCTAACAAGTATGAAACATAAACTAAACAGACCAAAACTCCTCCTCCCCACCTTAGGTAGATCAACCAATCATGAGTGACCACGTCAAGGACATTCCAAAAAGCCAGGTAGAAGCGGCTAACGGTACTTGTCCCTGTCCTTGGGAATGGCCCAAGGTTGAGAAATGGAGCGTGTTACATCGATAAAATAAAACTTCTTAAACTACTAGAAAAAAGTGTACAATATGTCTTACAACCTATTAAAATAACGAATAATACATTATAATCAACGGATAAAGTTAGAAAATAATATAAAATTAACTAATCCACAAATTAAGATAATACATATCTTCAACGGATAAAATAAGAAAATTATATAAAACAAACTAAACAATAAATAAGCAAAAAGACTTACATACGAATAATATATAGATACAATAGAAACAGCAAAATACTGCGGCTGATAAATGGCAAGGTTTTACCTAGGTTTCAACAAAGAAAACAAACATGAATTAGGAATAGG
>JAGFPH010007507.1:45924-61511 GCA_018207615.1 Philaenus spumarius | reverse complement strand
CATTAGGCCTATTGAATTAAAGTAAAATAGAAAGTTGTAAATTTATACAGTACTGTAATGATAATTGGAATATTAACATTCTCTAATAATTTGAATAAAAATATGGACAGGATTTCAAGAAAAACTTTGGTGGGACAAGAAAAGCTATGGGAGGCTCCTCCCCCCATAATGTTTACAAATTTAAACATTCTGAACTGCATTTTAAGGTTGAAGTCTTTGAGCACTGAATTACAATAAATCTTAAATAAAAAATTCGTACCTGATGTTCCTTTTCTAAGTCATTATTATTTAGCAGCTAAATAACTACTTATTTTATGACCGCCATTCTAGGAACCATACAATATAATGCATTTAAAATATTTATTAATAGAAAAAAATATTGACAACACTAATGGTTACAAGCCAAGGGTTCAACGTAAGTTCAACATACTGGTTACAATTTTTTTGTTTCTTATTTTATTTGCATTTATTCTTTTACCTTTGACAAATACATTTTGTATGGCAGACGTCATTATGTTATAGGACATTTAAAATATTACATAGATAATAACATACTTATCAGCTAAAACTAAAATCTATAAAATACAGTACTAAAGCAAAATATCTAATGATAGTCATATTTAAATAAGACAACAATAATAGGCTACTAATAATTCAACAAAACATACATTTTTCATTTGTTACAACTTTATGCCTCTTTATGCCAATCTTATATATTAAAATTACAACATTTCAATAAAACCATTCATAAAATTATAATAACAAAATATGGCTGATCAAGGTTTTCTTTGCAAAGAAGATATTTATACTTTTTTTATGAGTCAGATAACCGACCTTTTAGAGTCAAGTAAATCTCAATTATGTAATAACACCTACTCATCAGATGTATCTGATGATGATTTGGTTTCCAAACAGAATGATAGGCCTAT
This sequence comes from Philaenus spumarius, assembly GCA_018207615.1. Classification (NCBI taxonomy): domain Eukaryota; kingdom Metazoa; phylum Arthropoda; class Insecta; order Hemiptera; family Aphrophoridae; genus Philaenus; species Philaenus spumarius. Next base: position 60,582 of record JAGFPH010007507.1, on the reverse strand, counting down.
TCTACAAACTGGATAGTTTGCCTACATAGGGGTTTTAATAATAATTTCCCAATATAATACTTATCATATGTATAAAAAATGAAAAACACCTTCATCATTCAGTAGATGGCAGTCCCATGAACTCCTCTATAGAATAAAAGATACCCTGCTTCAAGTAGCTTACATTTCCCTTTTAAATGCCTTTCCTCTGTCATTGCCTTAAGTTTATGTGAAAGACAGTTGAGTAGGATGGCCCCAGAAACTGCTGGTGAGTTTGAAGTTTGAGAAAGCCTGTGTTTTGGAATAAATAAATTATGTGTTTCTCTTGTGTTGTATCTATGTACCTGGCTATGGTGTACTTCTGTGTGGAACTTCAAAAACATGATTACACTTAAAATATAAATTGATGGAAAAGTTAAAATATCCAGATTTTTGAAAAGAAGGCGGCAAGAATCTGTATGCCAAAGATAGCCCGTAGTGCAGACTTTTGATACCTTTAACATTGATCCCTTAGAAGCATTTCCCCACACAGCAACACCATATTGAATATGATAGTGAAATATACCATAATATGCCATCCGAAGAACAGGTAAAGAGCAATAATTCAACAACCTTTTCAGAACATAAATCGAGGCATTCAATTCTGTGGACAATGTACTCGTATGATTACTCCAAAGACAGTAAAGAGTTTTCCGTCAGTGCAGTCAAGGCCATTTGCTTATTGCCGGTCCTATCCTTCTTCATTAATCTCCATCCATATACATTAGTAATATTACAAACAATACACAATGTTCAAAAATAACAATGTATGCAGATGACACAACCGTCTTTATAAATCTAAACGAACTAGATGACATAAAACAGTTAATAACAGAGGTATTACCAAATATAACTAGTTGGATTTTAGAAAATGAACCTTTATTGAATAAAATAAAGCCTTTGGTATAAACTTTCATCGAAATTACAGAACAAATTATAAAGATTGGTTATAAAGTAGGCTCGTACTTCTCGCGCTCCATTAATAGCGGAGGCGGAGTGGCAATTCTTGTCAGAAATGATATTCCATATAATAAAATAAATATACAAATTAATCCAAGCACAGAAAGTGTTTTTGAATACGTGGTCGTTGAAATAAAATATCATAATTTTCAGCTATGTACACACATTTATGTACAGAGCACTGGACTCGAATTCCTATACTTTTATAAATAAATTGGAGCTTTTGTTAGTAAAATTGTTTAGACGGTTAAAAATAAATTAATAATTTTAACAGGAGACTTCAACATAAATATATCTAAAAATAACAGGGAAACAATTGAATTTCTTGAAAACATAAAATCGTACAATCTTTTAATCAATTTTCAACAACTGACCAGAATAACTTCCGAAACTTCAACATATATTGACAACATATTTACAAATTTTGTGCCAAAAAAAGTTAATGTGTACGAAAAAGGTTTGTCCGATCATAAGGGTTTTTCAGTTCAGTTTGTTACATGTAAACAACAAAAATATAAACCTAAAACGAAATTATTGTACAACGAACATTTAATTTTAAAAAAAAATTGTATTTATTTTATTACAACTAAGTCATATGACTCATCAAGTAATTTATCTTTATACAAACAAATATAGCATAGACGTATGTCCAAGATCTGGCTTATCAGCCAGGCTCTCACTCCACTAGCACATCAAGTCACAAGGCTTTGTCCTCTTCAATCTGCGCTGATCCTGGCTGGAACTGAGGAGCGGCAAAACTTCCACATTAGTGTGTGTAGTCAATCTCTTACTATGTTTTGTTGCTCTTGTTTTAATTTCCTCTACAACAGTATGTATTCCTAAGTCCCGATGAATGTTATTGTTCCTTACATACCACAGAGCGTTACATATGCTACGCAATACTTTATTTTGAAAGGTTTGTATCACCTTTATGTTTGTTTTCTTGGTACAACCCCACAGTTGGATACCATATGTCCACACAGGCTTTAGTACTTGCTTATATATTAGCAACTTGTTGTGCAAAGAAAGGTGGGAGTGTCTTCCCAACAGCCACTGCATCTTTTTCAATTTAATATTTAATTCCTGCCTTTTCTTTTTGACATGTTCTTTCCATCTAAGTTTTGTATCTAAGGTCATACCAAGATATTTAGCTGTATTCGCAGATGGAATTATTTGTGAGTTGATAGTGACTGCGACTGGGACAACTTTACGATTCGTAAAATTTACATGCACTGACTTACTCTCATTCAGCTTGATCCTCCATTTCTTTGTCCACTTAGTAATTTCATTAACAGCATTTTGCAATTTATTGGTTGCGTTTTCCACATTTTCCACAACTGCCATAATAGCTGTATCATCCGCAAAGGTGGCCATAGTGGTATTCTCCATCACTGGTATATCCTGCGTGTAAAGAAAGTACAACACCGGACCCAGAACACTTCTTTGGGGAACTAAAACTTTTGTCATTTTAACCTCGGAGTACTCATCTTCAACTTTAACTCTAAAGTGCCAACCTTCTAGATAAGACTTTAGAATGAGGTACCACTCGTAGCTCAATGTGCTATACAGTTTATGCAGAAGCCCTCTGTGCCATTCCTTGTCAAAAGCCTGTGACACCTCTAGGAATACACTTGAACAGACTTCTTTGCTTCAAACAACTTTTCGATTATTATTGACGATTCTATGAACCTGCTCTATGGTTGAGTGTTTCCTTCTGAAACCGAATTGGTGGTCAGGAATCAGTTTCCTTCCTTCTATAAGAGGCTGGGGTCTTCTAAGTAGAAGTTTCTCAAATATTTTTGAAGTTAAAGGCAGTAGGGAGATTGGTCGATAACTTATAACTTCGTTAAGAGGCTTGCCAGGCTTTGGGATCATAATTACTTCTCCCGTTTTCCATTGACTTGGCACATGTTTTAATCTAATAGCTGCATTGATTTGCTGAAGAAATTTCTTTACTGCTATTTCAGGAAATTCTTTTAAAATCTTGCCTGTAATAAGGTCATAGCCTGGAGCCTTTTTCACATTCAGATCTAATTCTTTAAGGGTAACTAAGGGGATTTCCAATCCATCTCTTCTAATTTAAAGTGTAGCATTCTCTTCCTTTGTCTGCCTTGGAAAGGGTCGAAATATACCTTCCAGATGACTGGCGAACAGGTCAGCTTTCTGTTTGGCGCTAACTGCCCATGTGCCACCCTCTGTCCTTAACGGGGGATTTTGGATTATGGGCCTCTTCAGTCTTTTTGAAGTTTTCCACAAAATTATCTACATCACATTCCAATTGGTATGGTATCTTTAAGGGAGTCTGAAAATGAATTACTAGATCAAGCTCATTGTAAAATCCCTCCCAATCAGTTTTGTTGGTAATCATCCTTGAGGGAGCACATTTAAATATTATGGAACCACTAACTGTTAAGGTAATGGGTGTATGATCCGATGAAAGAGATTCATCGCTATCAATATGCATATAGTTTGTAGACAGACCTTTAACTATGAAAAAGTCGATGATATCTGGAATTTTATCTTTATTTGTTTGCCAGTACGTCGGTTCAAGAGTTGAAATGAATTTGCATTTGAACTCGCTTCCAGCTTGATAAAGCTCTTTTCCTTTAGGTGTTGATAAACGAGACCCCCAAAATGTGTTGTTTGCATTATAGTCCCCTCCAATAATAAAATAATTTCCTAATGATTTAAAAAGCTTAAGATAGTCATCCTTTCTTAAGTTACTGCGTGGGGGGTAGTATATAGCGGAAACTTTATACATCCTACTTGACAGGCAAAGAGACATTGTAGTCACTTTCATATTTGATGTTTCAATGTTTAAATCTACACTGTACTTGTTTTTTGGTGAATAATTATTGCAGATCCTCCCCTTGCTTTATTGCTAGGATGGTCTGAACGATAGATGCAATAGTTTGCTAGTTTAACATTGGATTCCTGAGTAAAATGTGTTTCTGATACTAGGCAAATGTCGACCTTTTGCATATGCATAAACAACTCCAGTTCATTGAGCCGTCCATAAAGACCATTTGCATTCCACGCAGCTATTCGTAGTATGTTACTCATTTCCGATTATATCTATCATTGTTTTTCAATTCCTTTTCTAGCTTATTAATTTTATTGAAGTCCGCTCGTTGGTTTGTTCTTGAATGTTTAGTTTAAAAAAAATTAACTTAATGGTATTTTCAATTGACCTGCTTCCTCTTGCTTTTCGCTAACGGCCTGAGCATATGATTTTGATCCTGCGTCGGGTGCGCTACCTGTTTTCTTATTTAAATATTGATTTTCAAAATTATTAACATGTATATATTGCATTTGGTGTTTGGTTTCATCACAATATCTCTTCTTTTCTGAAGTTCTTGCGCAATTTCACACCCTCTATAGTTAGCTGGATTTAGCCTTCTTACAATTTACACATTTTGGTGTAGTGATTTTGTCTGTAGTGCAATTTGAAGTGAAATGCCTACTAGAGCACTTTACACATCTTGGCTCTCTCTGATAGTACTTCTGAGTATGGTTAAAGTCTTGACATCTTCTACACTGTGGATTAAACGAGTGTTTCTGCGAAGTGGTTCAATCTTAACCACTATGTTAAGTATGATTTTAATTGAATATATTGCGTCAATACATGTATTCTTGTCGAACGTAAGCATAAACAATGGTAATCCTCTTTTGATAATTTTTAACTCCCCTTTAGTTGTTCTCTTTTTTCCTTCTTGTATATTAACCACATAATATATAATATTAAACCCTTTGCTTTTAAGATCTTCAATGATATCATTCTTGTCGCATGACAGGTGTAGACCTCGGGCCATAACTTTGATTAATCGGTCATTTTTAGTTTCGTAGGTATGCCACTGAATTTTTGAAGTTATACTACTTTGCACCCGTTGAAATCGGGATGGGGTGTCGGTCGAGAAACCGCGTCACGTGTTAGGAGTAAAATCAGGAAAGTGCCTTTTTATACCTTTCTTCATATATTCATATACAATACTTTCCTATACTTCAAACTGTCGGATTGATTTGAAACTTTGCACACTTATTAAGGACCGATGACAATTCAATATTAATTTTGTTGGGTGTAGTAAGTGATCACTGATCATGGTCCCCAGAACACGATGTGATTTTCACCCTCTTCAAAAAGTCGGATTGATTTGAAACTTTGCACACTTATCAAGGACCGATGACAATGCAATATTAATTTTATTGGGTGTAGTAAGTGAGTACTGATCATGGTCCCCTGAACACGTTTTCAGAAGTCATTACAAATTTTATATGCAGGGTGATTCACGACGATATGCAGAAACTTCGGGAGCTCATTCATTTTGTTGGGTGTAGAAAGTGAGCACTGATCATGGTCCCCAGACTAACTGTGACCAACCAAACAGGTGCAACGATAGTATTCATAAGCGTATTTAACAAAGAAGGATAAAATGGGATATTAATTTTAAAATATGCCTTCATTGTTGGTTAGTGTTTTTATAAAAGAATAGGCTATGATCTACAAAATAGTAGGGCTACTCTAAGTTACGACTAGTTTTCCCCAAAATATATTAAATCAATAGTAGGTCTACCTGTCTATACCATTTGATGGCCAAAGAAGTATAACTTCCACCATCTGGTCCGACGCAGACCAAATTTTTTAATTTGAATTCAAACTGGGGATCTTGCAATTGAAGTCAAATGGGCTACCTGATGTAAAAGGGCACAAAAATGTCCACTTTATCATTGTATTTATTAATTCCATGATATTTAGACAATATTACATAGAAAATAAAATATTTAACAAGATAGTGGGCTTTATAGATTACTATTCAAAATTTTCTTCTAAAAAAAAAATACTTTTTTATATTCATGCATGCATATTTTATGTTACAATATTTTGTATGAAATAATGTACAGTAATTGTTTTCGTGTATGACAAAGGAAAATTTGTTCAATGGTTTAAAAATGGTCGAATAGTCAAGAGACCATTGTTAAATGGTAGAAAACTTATTGCAGGCAGAAACTGATATAGATGGTAAAGGTTGAATGGTAGTTCACTTGATGAGGTGGTAGGTAGAAAGGTGCCAGCAAGTAATGTCCCTACAATAAGTATCATTTACAACTATTTTATCTTAAGATAAACTTACATATTAGCTTGCTTGATTGTTGGCATCGCAAGACAGCGTTGCACCATCGCCTGGTTGACAGAACAAGAAGCCAACCAATAGAAGTAGTTGCCTATAACGACTGTCCACACAGTATGCCTGATTCTAGGATCCAAATCTAAACTGAAAAGCAAAACAATGGTTAAGGTAGTACTGTCAAAAGTTTCTATCAATAATATAATTTTTTGGCAAGCTTAATTATTTAATTTTGTAATATAGGCCTATAGTAATTAAAAATAAATTCAAATGCTTTATACAGTAAAATCCCTAACATAAATTGTGAATGTTTGTATATCAGCTTGAAAATGTATCATACTTCCCGACATGCTAGAACCTTGAAATTTGATGTGCAGGTAGGTGTAAAGTAGACCATTTAAAATACTTTTGGGCTTCCAAAGAACGGTTTAAATTCATAACTTTTTAACAGCTAGAACTATTGAATTGGGATATTTTTTCTACTCGATTCCTGAACCCCAATACCTAGAGATTTTGTGTCAAAATACAAATTCTGTCAACTCTATTGCAGACTTTTTTAAGAAGACAAAATTTATATTTATATTTAGCCAGAGTGTAATCAGTGGCGGCTGGTGAATTATTACCTTGGGGGTTCGAATCTACTGGGGGGGTGGGGGTCCTGAAATTTCTTTAGTACCAAACATACGAATTTCTACTTTTACGCCTGTTTTGACTAAAATTTGGATGTTTTAAGACATTTCTGAAAAGCGTGCAATGAGATAAAATCGGGTTACAGTTTTCATGATAGATTGGAGTGTAGATATTAATTATACATGGAAAATTGAGAACAATGTTGTCTTACATAGTAGCCTATACTTTTTCATTAGTTTATTTAAGTATTTAGTTCATAAAGTGACTTGTAAATAACGAAGCGACACAAATACCTGTATAGTTAAATCAAACATTTTATTATTTTTTATTTATAAAAAAAATATATATTTTTTTTTTTCATCTCTTTTATTACATGAGACAAACAAACATAATTTAGATTGAGAAAGAAAAAATAAATCTTACATTAACAAGAAAATAAAAAAAAATATGACATTATAATACGGTACACTTAAGATTAAAATGCACAACTAAAATCAAAACAATAGCCTATTACTTCTAAGTGCTACAAAACTTAAGATAAACAAAACAAATTGAAATAAGGCAATATAATACATTGCAGGATAAAATGCACAAAAAAAAAACAATATTACTTCTAAATCCTAGAAAACTTATAAGGTAAATAACAAAACCAAAATTACAAGAATTTTTTGAGGCTGCACATTTTAAAAGTAAAAGAAAACGAAAAAACAGAGGTCAAGATATCAAGTAGGCCTAAACTCTTAATTAATTAAATTCAAAATTTATTACAAATATTATAATTTATGCAAATAATTTGTTCTATGATAATTAGGCCTAAGGAACTGTAATAATATTAATTATTAATATGTCTACACTAACACAAACCCATGAACTTCATTAAATGCACAACTGACATAACATATCAAATAAAGAAGTAAACAAACACCAACTAAGTTACGCAAAGGAATTAGGCCTAACACTTTTTTATATCACTGATAGTTGAGAACTGCTTCTTCGGCTATCTTCGGAAGGTGTCGGGAATCGCTGGATTAGATTGCAGCGAAAAGCTATGCTAACACGGCTATTCCCCCACTGTTTCCCTCTACCCCCTTGCCTAGGCCAGGAGGTTCATTCTTTGAGTTGAACCAGGCAGCTGAAAACGACGTAGTAGAGCTGCGCGTTGTAACTCTGTCGTATTTTAACAACTTATTCACTCTATATTGTTAAATTTATGAATCCAAGTACTAAATATTTATATTTCTTAAAATATTATGTTATTAACGCAATTTGCTTGGGGGTTCACTGAACCAGTGAACCTATAGCACGAGCCGCCATTGAGTGTAATGGAATTTCCCATGCTGGTACTGATTCTCCATACCTCGCAAGTATACTCTACAAGGATTTTTGTTTAGACTCTTGATTTTGCAACAGTGAAGAAAACACCCACAAAATATAGGTAGGTAGTCCAGTCATTTTAGTAAAAAATGCACTGTTTTAAAAAATGTGTCATACAAGCAAGGAAATTTGTACAAATTATCTCTGGAGCATCCTGATTAAAATTCTATAAAGTCCCCGAAAATAAAGGTTGTGCTCAAGCCGCCATCTTACAAAATGGCGGCCAAAATACCATTTTTGGCTTCTATACTAGCTTAACCATTAAGTTTAGAGAAAAAATGATCAGATAAAAATTGTTTCTCATGCAATTATCTAAATATTTGGTACCTATAGTTCTTTGCTGTGACCAACCCAATAAAAGCCGTTTAAATTTTGGTTCATGGAAATAATAGCATAAGTTTGTGCAATATCATTATTTAAAGAGTACATAATTGAAATAGCATTTTTGGGAGAGTATTTAACAGTATGCAAGGTGTTGTAAGCTAATTGTAATTTGTAACAATCACATAATACTAATTTATTTCACAGTTTCTGGAAACAAAAAATATGAAAATGAACAAAAAGGATTGTTTATGTACGTATTGTTGACAATTCATAAAGACAAGTTAAAAGTTCTTTTAAATTTCATCAAAGAGATATGTATAAAAATGTTCAATTTAATGAAAATAAAAACACTCACTACTAAAGCTTAGCCATCGTTTTCTTCACTGTCGATGTCAAAAATGCTCTGCATAATTTTCATAAGTCAAGCCTTGATAAGTGGTGCATATGGGTGAACATTGCAGTCCTGATTTAACACACTCGCAGTGTTTGGTATAGCATGATGTCTTATAGCTTTACAATACGAGTTTTAATAACTCAGGTGGTGCTGGCTGAAGAGATGAAGGCACTGGAACTAGCATGTTGCTATTTAGAGTCCTCCCCCATAACGTTGGTTCCAACATGTTGCCCATCCATTTGTAAGTATACTCGAAACAAGTGTTGGGCAGCAGTTGCGCTGATTGGAGGGAGTGATGTCAAATGTTTTATTTATGTGCTGATTTAAATCTACAGATTTAGTAGAAATAATGTCTCTCCGGCAGATATAATGTCTTCTTTTGAGGCTGAGGGCAAATTGAACACTTATATAGCAGTCCTCAGATCTGAATTGTTCTTGAGGGTTGAACATTTTATTTCCCCCTGATTATATACTCCTGACGTGGTGTCACATCCAGTCGCAGCATGTGCAAAAAGAAGTACATCACAGATTTCACCTAGAGCTTCTTTTTGCCGAGATATGTTGAACACCGTCAGGTTGCTCTGTTTTGAAGCTGGATGATAGAAGAATATTGTATCAGTTATGGCTGCCTTTGACGTAAGCAGAACTAGTAGGTCAGTGTCCTGATCGACAACGACATGTTGTATTAAAACCCACTTTTGCTCTATCAATGGCTGTTGAAACAATAAGCCAGTCGGCGTCTGATTCTGCTTGGCTAAACTAGAATGTTTGAGTTCTGAAACGACTGGTTAAAATGTCTATAATTTGTTTCTTGTTGCTGCTATTTGATCAAAAGTCAGCCTGAGTTGTTGTTAGGGAATTGTTATTTATTTTAATGTTTGCTGACTTCTTTTCTGTTCACAGTTTTTAACCCTGTAAATGGCAGACTGCACTTTGGGACGCTCTCTCGGGCGTAGAACGCGACAAGCTCGAACAATAGCGAGAATTTGCATAAATTTGCGTATTCCGTTATTTAATACTCTTAAAATCATCCAATCGTAATAAAACCGGCACTGTTGAAAAGCTAATCAATTAAACTTTAATTTTTGTACTTAAAACTTTTTCGTAAAACGTATATTTACATACGTAATCATCATTTTAAAATATGCAGATCGGGTTACAGCTGTTTCCATGCGCGAATATGCATACAATTGTACTGTTACTTCCCACTTCTTACATGTCCAAGACCGTCTACAGAAGTATTTCTATCGAGATTATAAAAATACCATTGGATTCGTCAAGATTTTATCTTTCTAATAGTGCCTTTCAATCAAATGTCACTATTTTACCCGATTTTTGACGACGATTTCTGTAAACCTTGCTATTGGACAGTTTTTCAACCAATGAAACAGCCTATTTGTCAACCAAGATAACGCCCACTATATCACATGTTTTGACAGATTTCTTTACACCATTTTGTAGAGAACAGTTTAACCTTTCTAACGGTGGGAATTAAACTAGAATACCGGTAAACCAGTTTTTTGTTTGTCCAGACAGCAGTGCAAAGTACATAATTAGGGCAGTCTGGTGAGACCGTCTAGCTCGTGGGTTCCCACGTTATTCATATGACCCTTCCTGTGACTGGTGACTTTTCATTACACTGATGTCATTTTGTTATTTAAATAAAGATAACTCAAACACTTTTGTGAACTATGGAAAGTCAAGTATACCGTTCTTTTCTTTGATTTATCCTCTACACTTTGTTATAATAATATTTCATTTCTGGGCAAAGCATATATTAGTAAATTACATTTTAATCTAGGCCTAGCTTTGTTAGCGGTCGTGTATTTGGAACATAAAACCTGTTTTTTTCAAAATGAGAAATTTGAAATTGATAAATGTTTTATACAGTTCTATTTAGAACTAAATTACTAACCTTTTTTACGCTTACGAAAAAATTACAAAAAATGTTTACTACTTGTTATTTAGGCCTAAAGTTGAACTTTTTCCTTTCGTTACTGAACATTTTTTGCTTTCTAAGGTAATAACTTTTACAATTTTAAAAGAAACGAATTTTTAGTGGCATATTTGAATTCTTTGAAGTTTTTTCTACAAAAAGCTATGGAACACTTTTGGATTGTGGTTCATTTACTATTTTTTTAGAATTTAAAAAAAATGCTTGCAAAACGCTAAAACCCGGCTTTTCAATTTTCGCTATAGCATTGCCATATCTAGGGTTAATAGTAGGCTTGCTTGGGTAACCATCAAACAGTACAGTTTTCTCCGTAATGTGACTTCACATACGATACATAGCTGGTGAACACTTCATCATAAGTTGCTGGTCGTGGCCACATGACACTATGTAGGCCTAAGTGGGCACCATAAATTATGTAAACACAGTTGCTGGGTAAAAAAGCAGAGTCTTCACATTTAAAGATTTGGACAAGAAGATGACTTTTTAGTTTTCCTCAATGACACATGTCAAACAACACTGGTGGTTTTGGTGCCAGGGGCGGCTCCAGGGGGGGGGGCCATGGGGGCCATGGCCCCCCCCGAGAGCTCAGAAATTGTTTTTCGTATTTCAAATGCATCCATGTGTATATAATATTATTTATGAACCAATATCGGAAAAGCCATTTAGAAAGAAGATTAGCAAAGACGAAACTTAATTCTTTATTTCTATATCATATTCACTTAAAAATACACAGGCAGTCCTCGTTATACGCGGTCCCGCTTTACGCGATTTCGCTTTTACGCGGTAGAAAAAGTCCTTAACATAGCGGTTACCCTTATGCTCTAGATGTGCAATAAGACGAGATTTTAAAATATTTTGCGTTTAAGGTTATTAAAACGTAAAAAGCGTTAGAAATATAGAAAAAAGCCAAATGCCCCCGATTCACTATTCATCACTATTTCTCAAAAACTACAAAACATATTAACTTGAGACTTAACATAGTGGTTACCCTTATGCTCTAGATGTGCAATAAGACGGGATTTTAAAATATTTTGCGTTTAAGGTTATTAAAACGTAAAAAGCGTTAGAAATATAGATAAATGCCAAATGCCACTCTGCAACTGACTCACTATTCATCAATATTTCTCAAAAACGACAAGACATATTAACTTGAGTTACTTGAGACAAAGGTTTTGTATTTGAGCTGAGTTGTTTGAAGGGTAGGCTACAGTTGATAATTTTATGTTATTGGTGCGCTGTCTTCCGTCAAGGTCAGTGCTCTCATAACGGTACACACCCCACCCCCTACTAACTCTTAATTCTCCATTATCAATACATATCATTATTCATTTTCATATTTAATTTTCAATTCAACCAAATCAATAATTTTATTTATAAGCTTGTATATATAACTGAATCTTAGTTTTTAAGATCAGTTTTTATGTTTATTGATATAATTTGATTTTGTATGTTTATGAATCTATTTTTTTATGCCTATGAATGTATTTTTTATGTTATTTTTTAGGCTTACACAGTTACTTAAATTGTTTTAGTTTATTAATAAAATGTTGAAACTTATTTCGTTATTAAGATGAAAACATTATTTGTGGCATACTAAATAAAACATTGAACGTTTATTCTGAAAGTGATAGGTCTACTTATTTCCTGTTTGTGTGGATTGAAATAGTTTCATAACTACCCAGAACATAGAGTAAGTAATTGATCTGTTAAAATACTTTCTAGCATTCTATATTTCGAACGATAACATATTAGGCTGAACTAAACGTACAATCATAACAAAGTTGAAGTACATTTATGTTACAGTAATATATAAAACAAAATTCTTTAATCATGAAATTATTAAAATCTATAACAAAGTGTTAATAAAATCGTTTTTTTTTGGGGGGGGGGGGGTGACTAAAAGTTCCAACCAAACTTTCCCGTACATGGCCCCCCCCGAGAAACTGTCCTGGAGCCGCCCCTGTTTGGTGCAAGCTCATACTCAAAGCATTTCTTCAAGACCTTTCTGTCATTTATAACAACAACTATTCTGTTTAAAAGTTGTGTATTTACACTTACTAACTCGTTTATAATAATACCGGAGGTCATCACTGCAAGTGGTGTAACTTTGTCTTTTCTGTGTTGTTTAACTTTAAAATAAGTTGTTCTATAATATTAAAAATAGTATACACCATAGCAAAAATATAATGACAGAGGGAAGATTCGATCCAACTATTCTTGGCATACATTACATCACCTTAGATCGCACGACCATTGAGACTTTAAAAAAATAAACATCAAAAACGATCTAATACGAATAGAGTGTTAAAAAACGTAAAACTAGATACAATATTTTGATGAAATGGTACATTGTAATGTAAAACAAAACAATATGTTATCATTGCTTTATTCATTAAGTGTATTAATTCTTCGTTAAGAACCTTTTCACGAGTAATAAAATCTATTTAACCCAAGCAACAAAATACAGATTTTTGTTTGAATTTATTTGTTGTATTGTAATTAAAAGCAAAGTCTATAATGTAGCACATTTTTTATAGTTACCTTGAATCTGTAGTAGGCTACATCATACAACGTTATTGCCACAATATGAAAACCTATACTAAAACAAGGAACTCAATGACAGTAAACAATTATTATTGTGCACTCTTAACCTCAAAAACTATCCTAACAACCTGCGTCCAGACTTCAACGCTGGTACCTTGGCGTTGCCAATATGTAAATTCTCCCGCTGGGCGCTGAACGGAAAAAAATTACCCGCGCTGAGACATATAGTGCCATTTTGTACCCCTATGGTTGGTCTAAGGAAAAACTCTATAGGTATCAAATTTGTTAATAATTACGTAAGGAACAATTTTGATTTGAACATTATTTTCCTTAACCCAATGGTCCAACAATGACAATGGTCCAATGATTAGACAATGATTAGAAAAAAATGGAAATTTGTTCGCTATTTTCCAAGATGGCAGCTTGAGCATTTGTACAAATTCCCTTGCTTGTATGAAAAATTTAATTTGGAAACACTAAAATGACTGGACTAATATTTAAACAAATAATAATTACATAATTCAGATTTTTGATTTTGTTCTATACTTAGTCATGTTTGAAAATCATTTTTTCTGTTTATTATTTATTATGTTGATTTTCTAAGCAATTAAATCAAGCAATTGCAAAGTTTTTTACCACCTTTTCTGAAATGATCGAGTTTTTATTAAGTCAAAACTTTTACTTATATAAAGCTAGACGGTAACACTGATTCATTGACATTAATTATTAGGCACTTTCCGTAATCGTACCCCCCTCGACCTCATACTTGAATTAAAGCTCTCGACGAGAAACTTTTGGGAAAATTTCCAGAATTTAACATTTTTAAATTTTGGATGCACCTTTTGGGCGGGAAATTTTTTTCAATTTTTTTAATTTTTTCAATTTGAGCGCGTTTTGTAAGAAAACGGTAAGTGATAGCAAAAATTGTTAAATACAAAAGTTGTAGAAAATTTAATTTCAGACTAACTAATTTTCATCAGATTTAAGATCCAATCATCCATTTAGCCACTATTCATCCGAGAAGGGAAGCTCCGCCCAACTTCTCTGATTCTCTGACATTAATTATTAGGCACTTCCCGTAGTCGTACCCCCTCGACCTCATACTTGAATTAAAGCTCTCGACTAGAAACCTTTGGGAAAATTGCCAGAATTTAACATTTTTAAATTTTGGAAGCACCTTTTGGCCGTGAAAGATTTTTTTGATTTTTTCAAATTCTTCAATTTCTCACATTGAGCGTATTTAGTAAGAAAGCGGTAAGGGATAGCAAAAAATGTTAAATACAAAAGTTGTAGAAAATTAAATTTCAAAGAAGAGATTTTCCGTCAGATTCAAGATC
>JAGFPH010007507.1:26590-45914 GCA_018207615.1 Philaenus spumarius | reverse complement strand
TAGAAAATTAAATTTCAAAGAAGAGATTTTCCGTCAGATTCAAGATCCAATCATCCCTTTAGCCGCTACTAACCTAAGAAGGAGCTCCGCCAAACAATCGTTCAAATTTCCCATGTTAATCTTATGGAGATAATGTTTAATGAGTTTGAGTCAGCTGCCAAATAAAACAGCTGATTTGTGCTCGGTGACCTATGTACAAACGAGCCAAAGATTAACAAGATTCTTTAGCAAATTTTCCAACTGCGAGCAAAGCGAAGCAGCCATCTGAGGCCGAAGGCCGAGGCGGTGTTGGGACGCGAAGCGTCCAGGTGCAGAGCCCCTAGTTGTATCTATACATACTTGTAACTTTATTTACAAATTTGAAAATTTATTTAATAAATTTGAGATTTATTGTTGTTTTTGTGAACAATGAAGAGAAGTGTATTAAAAGTTTCTGCAGTTTCTATACTAAACACTCTTTTTCAAATTTAACTGCACAGTAATTAGCCCAGTCGGTATAGGATACAACTACCAGTAATTTGCAATACGGCTGATTTTTTTTTTATAAGTACCTTAAAGTATGTAGATTAACATACAAAATAGGTTTACCAGTCTATCGATTTCCCAAAGTCGAAAAAAAAATCGATTATAATTTTATTTTTCGATTATCCTTAATATTTCGAGCTGGTATGAAGATAGAGAAAAATCAAAAATACCACCGTGTAGGGGAGGCATTTTTCAACAAAAAAGGTCGTATGTATTTATTTCGTCCGAGCAATGGTTTGTCTGGAAAAAATTCGGTAATGCAGGTATGTATTTTGCAGCAGGGGAAATCACTAAAATGGGACATCTTATTCATATATGAAGCGTTGCCTCATTCTAAATTGGTCGAATTTTAATATATCGAATTGAAACGTGACATAGGAGTTAAAATATATATTTTAAACATTTATGCTGAGTCTCAGCTTGTTATCTTGAAAATTACCTGAAAATTATCTTGAAATTAAAATAGTGGTAATTATATCTTGTTACTTTGCCAGAAGCAAACATTTACATATTGAGATATGTTATATATTTATATATTCTAACAACGAATTAACATTATTCAAGGCCCAGAAAAAGAAATACAAATGACTTATTATAAAAGTCGTCATCTGACTAGTGTCGCTTATGTATTGGTTGAACCGATGAAAATATAAAAAAGCCTATTCTATTTATTTTTGTTTTCTATTCGTGGATTGTAGAGGCTATTTAAATTAACTTTTTTTAGTTTTCAACTAGACCTACAACCAAATTTGCAACAACAGACATGAAAATCCAATGTCATGAGCTGGACCTATGGAAGTCCAAAAGCAATGTCGAGCAATGACATTTACTTTTCATTGAATGGGATATTGAATGCCATGACAACTGCTGTGAGTCTAAAGTCTTGATTATATATCATATAAAAACAAATCTTTTTACTCTGGTATTTTCAGTTGGAAATGGTTCAGAAAACTTACAATAAACAAATGATATAATTTAACTTCTTTAATAAAATTCAAATTGATTTTACCGCATACTTGAGGAAATCCAGTCTTCCTGTGTCAAGATTACGTTGGAACACAACCGAAGGCCCTCCTAGTTTAATCGTTCCAATAACTGACACACAGATCACTCCCGCCATCATAAGTATTGTCTGTAATGTGTCTGTCCATACAACTGCTTTTAGACCTCCCTGAAAACAAGTTATTATGAATTAAATTATAATTGCAATACATAATTAGAAATGTAAGAAGTATGCCTAGGCTTTCATAAAGTTTTTTTACAATTTATCACGTTCAGTGCTGAGCTAGGTTAAACCCGCAAAAAGTGTCCTTCCCTGTGACTGGGCGCAGTTTTAACCGCACCTGTCCCATTCCTTTACATTGGAAAAGAGGGCTTTTAGTCGTTGTTTAGACCAATTTGTTTTACCTGAGTAGTTGGTAGGAACCCTTTTACGGGTCCAGGTCCAGTAGCCTACGAAAATTACGACTACAAAGCAACTTATGATTGTTTAAATTTTGCGCCAACTTGCTAGTCATTCGTAATAAGCTGTAGCACTGAAAGTGTTAATACTTCTTACCTTTATAAGTATATTGCCATACTTTTGGATCGAGAATAATGGTTTTTCATGTATCGATAAAATCTTGTTTGGTGTAGACCTACATTATTTGAAATTGTAAAATATTTTATGAAAGATAGGCTCACTGCAATCATTTATAATTTTTATGGCCATATAAATACATATTACAGCTCCAGAATATAAGACTTTATTAATTACCAATACAGTACAGCCTTGTTCGACTGGCTCTTGATAGTCCGGACACCTCTGTAATCCGGCCCGATTCTAAAAATAAAAATGAATGGAAAAACTAGATTTCATTTTAGCAAAAATAAAACAGCAATGTGTTATTATAGTTAAAATAACCGACAATGTGTTATTATAGTTGTACATACCTAGGTATTAAAACACATTACAGTAGTATATTCTGTATGTATACACTACTTAGTGTATTTCAAAAGAAATTTTGTTCTATCTCATTTTGTATAATATTATGAAGATGCAACTGCTCGTAATTTTTATTGCCTTAATTATTTTTAATGCCTAAGTTTAGCCTACACTTTCTCAATCAATCAATTATACAAATGATTCACTATTTCATCTGTGAAGCATAATTTTAAATTGACTTTTGGTGGTCCGGCTTTTTCCTAAATCCGGCCTACCGGCGGCCACATTAAGCTGGACTAGTGAGGTTGTACTGTATAACAAATAATTCCTTTTTCGCCTTACATTATTTCAAATTAATTAATTTTAAATTAATGCTTGTTCGAATGATATGATATTTTGATCAATATGTCTGAAGACTGAGAAAGGAATCAAATGCACATTCTGTTAAAAGCATCGTACTAAATTTTTGTATCAAAATTAAAAAACCTAAATCATTCTTAACTGTTTCCTTATGAAACTTTTAGCTGAAACCCTAGTTTAAAATACTGTTTTAAATCATTTATAATTATTATTGTTTAAACTAGGACTAACATAACATTTTTTAAAATTATTGATGACAAAGAACCTAATCAGCTGATACAGCCAAGCTGCTATTGTATACAATTGGCATGAACCAGTGGCGCACCAAGAATTTGGCTTGAGGGGGGGGGGACTAATAATCACAGTTTGATATTTTGGTGTATTAATATTATTGATACACCCAGGTCATGTAGATTTTACTATAGAAGTAGAAAGATCTCTGCGTGTTCTTGATGGAGCAATAGCGGTATTTGATGATGTGGCTGGTGTTGAGCCACAATCAGATATATTGTGGAGACAGGTTGATAAATATGAAGTGCCTAGAATGTGTTTTGTCAATAAGACGGGAGTCACAAAAAACCTTAGCAGACTATACGGAATCGTATTGTATAGCCTACATAAAAATACATTTTAAATGTTTAGAATTTTTTTCAAATTTGGCTTGGATTAGTCGCAATCCACCATTTTGTTTTTTTACAAAAAAAATGTGTTAACTCCAGAAATGCATAAGATATTTAGTCCAAATTTGGTATAATCATTTTGTATGTTACAACTTACAAGTGAACCAAACACCAACAATTTATGTTCATAATTTCCAATACAAACGGTCAGTTTTGTAAAAAAACAAAATGGCGGATTGTGACTTAACTAAGCCGAATTCGAAAAAAAGTCACTGAACATTACTCATTTATTTTAATGTATACAATACGATCCTGTATAGCCCGCTAGAGTTTTTTGTAACACCCTGTATATATTCAATAAAATCTAAATGGATGGAAGTTCTTTAACTTATCACAAATTCTGGAACATTATTTCGTAAATTATCACAAACTATGAAACAATTTATATTTTTTCTAAAGTTCAAAAAATTTAAACCTTCATATTTAGAAGTGATTAAAAATCACCTTAAGTCGTTTTTAAAGTCTACAATTAACTAAAAAGTTTTGATAAAACCATTCTTCCATTAATCACCAGCAGGGCTGGATTTATCAATAGGCCCCATAGGCTCCAGCCTAGGGGCGCAAAATTAATCTGCAAATTTTGTTGTCAGAAAATTTCCTTAAAATGTTATAGACTACAATTGTCTACATCTACATGCTCTCCACGAATCAAAGTCCTGTTCGCCTGCCTCGTATAGGTGACGCTGGACGGGCGAATCTTATGCTTCGCTCTCAGTGTCTCTGTTGGCTGTGGCTAGGTCGAGCCGCAGAGCATGCGCGATATCATTGTTTAGGCCGGCCGCACACCGGAACGGACAAAACGTCTTCTTTGAGGCTTTTGAAAAAACACTGGGGAAGACAATTTGTCTTTTGACAAAGCGGTAAAGTAAGACACTTAGTACGGCACAGAATTATAAAAGTGGTTTATGAATACTAAACAAATATTTAATTTCCTAATAGTTTGTATTGCAGTACTTAAAATACATTGTATTTACTTGCACACAACACTTTTAAGATATCTTAAGAGCCTTTCTTCTTCCCGCAAATCCATAACATATGAAACTGAAATACAGTAGGCCTACACCAAATAAATATTTACAAATGTTTCTCCGTAATCAGTACTGTATTCAAACAAAAATATAAAACTGTAACTATACATAATATGTACAAACGTTCCATCTAAACCATAAAAATAGTTCAATGAAAATAAAGTACACCAAATAAGTAATATTTACAAATGTTTCGGAATAATCAAGATGGTTTACAAATAAAATTGTAAAACACTAATTGAAAATAGTGTAGGCCTACTTTACTGTATACAATGGTTCCCGAGTGACAAAAACAGTATTTAAAAACATTAATAAGGAAAATGATGATTACAAATAATATTTACATTGAACGAATAATATTACAACACAAGTAGTCGCGTGACGTCAAAAACACCACAAATCATAAACAAACGACTTCTATTTCGAAAATAATAATACAAACTAAAACAGTTGACAGTGCTCAGGTGCGTATTCAACTCACGCATGATCAGTTAGTTTTGTCTTGAGTAAAGACATAAATCCAGTGTCGAACGTCGAGACGTCTTTTCTTGTCGAAAGATGTCTTTCGACAAGACATGGTCGGTGTGCGGCATCCCCATTTAAACGCATGTTAACTCTTACGTCAAAACGTCTTTCGACAAAACGTTTTGTCGAAAGACGTTTTGTCCGTTCTGGTGTGCGGCCGGCCTTACAAGTCACCTGCTCACTGACGCCTACTACACTCGCTTTCTCACAACCACGAGCAGTACAGAGAGACGTGGCATGATCGCTGGTCGTCTGTAGCGTTGTCACCAATGTCGCGTATTGTTGCAATGTTGTTTATTTTATTGCGCTAAGACGTGAGTTTATTAACATTTGTTGACGTGTTTGTAATAATACCGGATATGTGTTATGTGTGTCTACTATGAGTCACAAACTAAAACTTATTGGGGCACAGTTTAGAAAAAAGCGTGAAGAAAAAGATGAACAAATTATAAAGCAGGTTCCTAAAATAACATCTTTTTTTCACGCAATGCGGAGTGTGGAAATGTGTGTGTTAATAATTTAAAAAACAATGACAGTTTACCATCAGTTTCTTCTGCTTGTGAGACTGAGTTCGGGGATATGGATGATGTCACTTCATTCGCTTATGAAACTGATTTGCAACAGGTTATATTTGAAAAACAAACTGAAGGAGAAATAACTTTAGAAAGTGGGGAAGCTGATTTTGTGTTCGATTCGGATCCTGCTTTATGGAATATAAATGAAGAACTACAAGATTATATATTATGAACTAATGGTCTGGTTCAAAATTCAGATTCAGACTTTAATCAATCTAAAAGACAATATTCTGACAAAGTTCGTTGTTTGACCCAGAGCGTATTTTTCAAAAAAACTCCAAACGGCGAAACAAAAAACAGAGCATGGCTGGTTTATTTGCCATCAAAAGAATGCGTTTTCAGCGTTCCATGCATGCTACGACGGGCGCATTTCATAGCTGATATAATGACTGGGGAAATGTTAATCAACAAATTTTAGAATTTGATATTCTAAAAAATTAGAATAGAAATAAAATAGAATAGAACTAAAAAACAACCTCATCAATACCAATAAATTGCATAAACAAGGTATAAAAGAATTAATGTTGTTTTTGCAGATAGTATTAGAACAAAATTACTTCAGTTTTGAAAACACCTTCTACACACAAACAGATGGCCTAGCCATGGGTTCACCGCTTTCCGGATTATTGGCTGACATCTATTTGAACTACTTTGAAAATTAACACATACTTTCTAGTGTAAATAAGTACAAGCATAACATCATATTTTACAGTCGTTATGTCGATGACACGTTTGTAATTTTTAATGGCACTAATAGGCAGGCCGTGGGGTTATTGAACTATATGAATAATGTCAACCCCAAAATACAGTTCACACTGGAGATTGAAAATAATCAACAGCTCAACTTCCTAGACCTAACCATTGCAAAAAAAAAACAGATAAGCTTGAATATAAAATATACCGGAAACCGACCACCACAGACGTCACTATTCACGCACTATCTCACCATCCTTACTCACAGAAAATGGCAACATTCCACTGCTTCACTCATAGACTCCTTCCTGTCCCACTCAGCAAGATAGAATACCACAAAGAGATCAACATCATTAAACACATAGCTGTAGCAAACGATTACAAGAGTTCCATAATAGACAAATTGATAAAAAGCCATAGTAAAAGACTAAATAGAACGAACCCAATTAATGACATAACCAGAGACAACAAATACGTTTCCTCAGAATACACCAGCCTCTTGCCTAAAGTGTTGAACAACATTCTCAAGAAATGTAACATCACCCTTGCATTCCGTACGAATAATAACATTTCTTCAACCCTTAAACGTAGAACAGACGCCCCCATTGAACATAAATCTGGCGTTTACAAAATAAAATGCCCTGAGTGCAACAAATATTACATAGGACAAACCGGGAGAAATTTCATAGACTGGTACAAAGGACACCTTCCGTGCAACAAAACAAACATTACCAAGTCAAACTACGCACGTCACCTTGCTGAAAACAAACACGGACCAGGTGATTTTAAACTAGTGTAGAAGCAATACACGTTTGCAAAAAAGGCAGGTTAATGAACGCGAATGAGGAATTCGAGATCTACAGAGCCTTCAAAAACGATCCAAATAACATCCTAAATGATCAACTTTCATTCCAATCGCATCGTTCATATGACACAGCTTTAAATTATTTAAAAGCGCCCAACAGTGGTCGTTATCAGCCGGACTATTAGCTCAGGCTGGCAGTACTCCAACAGACATGACCGAGCGCACTACGGTGTCACACACGTTGAATTTTTTTTGTGTTAGTGTATGTGTTGTTTCAATGTTTGACGTGCTCATATGAGTGAAATAACTTATCTGATGATGGGGTCAAGACCTCGAAACTAGTCAAGAACAACTCTCTTGAAGTCACAAGACGGACCTATAAGGTAATTAATATATTATATTATTATATTATATTTTAGAACATGAAAACAGTTTCAATCATAAAGATAACTTACAGAAACTAAAACTTAGAGGTAGTTAAAAAGGCTGTGTTGACAGCCAGTTTACTGAGGCTCTCGAACCAGAGATCCATTATTGGAGGGAGGTACTTAAGCGAGGAGTGGTGGCAGTTAAATATTTAACTGTTCAGGGTCTGGCATTACGTGGTACTCATGAACACCTACAAAATCTTGACAGTGGGAATTTCCTTGGACTATTGCAATTCCTAGCTGTATTCGACCCTTTCATGGCGGAACATTTAATGCAATATGGTAATAAAGGTTCCGGAACCTCATCTTATATTTCAAAGATAATATATGAAGAACTTATTGCTCTTATGGCAGACAAAGAGCAAATAAATTATTTAACTTATTTAAAATAATAAATCATCGTTGTTGAAGTAATAATCATTGTTGCACACACACAAACACCCACACATAATATGCTACGCACACGTAAACTCAGTTGAGTCAGACATAGATGGTCTCACTTCATAGTAAAGCATTGTCAAAAGCTTTAAAACAATTAAATCATCATTAAGTATAAATAAATGAGTTATCACCGTAAAATATAAAAAAACTTTGTATAATATTGTTGAAGCCCTTTGAGCGAATTTTAGTTCAAGAATGAAATTTAAGTGGTTTGTGTGAGTGTAACTATTTGTTTGTGCAAAGATTTAAAGTGATTTTTTTAAGAAAGAACAAATAAATATTACGATTCATTTAAAGATAGACTTGTCACCATGTGCTTGCTACATAGTCTTGAATAGATATTATTTTTTTTTTTAAGAGTTGTCTATAAGTTTCTGTTTGATTTTATGTCCATGACATTTATATTTTATGTCTTTCAATTTCTCATCAAAATAATTTTGATTAGCAGATACAGTTTCACTGTCTAGTGTGGGTGTCTAATCAATTCTTAGTAATACCAGAACATCATCTCTAAAAATATTTGTAGTGTTCAAAACCCATCTCCAAGTGACAAAAAAAAAATGATAATGTTAACCAAGAAGTTTTAAACCATACACCATGTACAATGTAGACAGGGTTGAGATTTCTTGATTTATTATATTTACTGTTTATTTATTGAAATTTTAGACAACAGTTTGAACATACATTTGTATTTCATTTATTATTTATTTTAACGGTTCACATTACACAGGTATGAATTTATACTTATCAATGTGAATTTAAGTTAATTTTTACCTTTTTAATTATTATTAAAGCTTACCAAAGTTGTATAGAAAATGCACACAGCACAGACTAAAGGTGTAACCAAATGAAGGTTGACTCCAGTCACTGCAACATAACAGACAAAAAATTCCATAAATGTCACAGTTAGGAAAAATAAATTCTTTCCTTTGAATAAAAATATTGTGGTCTATAGGTTACTTTTCACCATACTAGTTTGTAAGAATATATGTAGTGATAATGTACTAATACAACATTAGAATGTATAATATAAGGAAACAATTTTAACTACCACTATGTTAAAATATGATTTAAGTACCTAGTGAGTATCACATTTATATACTATGGCAAATGGTAAAAGAATAATATTAAAAAGTATATGGTATGGAAACATAGTCTTTATAAATAAAAATAACAGAGAAAATGCTTCGAATAAAATCAAAAGTTAATAATAAGCTTCCGACCAACTTCAAGAGATAAATTTAATAAACAGGCTGTCTTTTTGAAGTGATAACTTCTATTGGCCCGTTGTTAACTTTCGCTTGACTATGTTTCTGAAATCTCGCGGCACGAACTTTTTGCGTAGATAAAAGTAAGAGCTTGGAGAGGGATTAGGTGATACATAGTATATATAGACAAGTAAGCGTTCCGTGTTAATATGTAGCTAGTAACGTTTCAAACGTAATCCTGAATGTAACCGTGGTCTTTCCTACTGGTATAAAAAATTACAATTTATATAAACTTCGCGCTATCACAGACTCCACGTTTTAACTGGTTACTCAAAGTGCCTTGTAATAGTATCGCTTCACGGCCTCTTCTAAGATCAATGTATAGTATCTTAAGAGATTAGCACTAAAATAAGTTTTAAATATTATGTGCCGTTTGATTTTACATATGTACTTTTTTTACAAGAGTTCAAGCATGAGCTGCTGGGTCACTACTTGGTTGGGCCTCTAGGAGTTTTATAGGTCTTTGTTGTGTATTCATTGACGGTGTAAAGGTACAGACTCAATGCTGTGTGGGTTAATATAGCCCTGAACAGCCAAATTGGCTTCAGAAATTCAAAAAATTTTCTGGTTATGGTAAAAAATTTCCTTTGACCCCTTTTTTTGAAGGAGGGGAGTGTACTCCTATCCTCTAACCCGGTCTAGCCCCCTCCCCCACCCTAGAAAATGTCATATGAGGGCCCATGAGCCCATGGGCTGTTTACTCATCACTTCCAACGTGTGGCCTTAAGCACACCCAATTTTTTAATTGGGCTACTATTGGTATGTTGTAAACTATAAATCTTACAGTAAACTTTAAATAGGAAACGTTTCCTTGTTTTTGGAGAAATAAAAAAATATGTAGTTAAAATATTTTTAAAGTGTAACCATTTTCCAATATGGCGGTCAACTTTCGTATTTCTTATGGAACACCTTATTTTATGATGATTTTGGATTTTACAAGTTATTCTAAAACTGTTTTGTTCTTGGCGTTTTTTTAAACGACTAACCGTTTAAAAGTTATAGCGGTATAAAGTTTTGAAAACACCATCTCTGAGCGGAAAATATTTTTGTATGGAAATGTTTTGGACTAATGAAAACTCTCTTAATACTAATAAAAAATTGTTTAGACAAACAAATAACGTTTTAAAATCAAGAAAACACACGATTAATATGGCAATATAAATACAATTTTAACTATCTATTTTTTGTAACATGATATGATTGTGTTGACTATTTTACTAATCATTAGGTTTACATGAAGATCTACGGATCAGATGTTTTTGTTTTTTGTACTGCCAGGTTGGAGTGAGGATTTTTGATTATGTTATTGCAAAGCAAAAATTACAAATACTACTAAAATGTACTATTATAACACTACTGTAATTATAGTTTACAGATGGTCAATTTCAAGTATAAACTAAACAATAAAAATTTTACCTTGACTGAAAGCAAGCGCTGGGACATATATAACCATAGGAATGTACAGCATCTGCAAACAAAACAGATGAATAAATACATGTGTAAAATAATAATTGACTTGGAGTTATAGGCCTATGTGATTATTTACATACTTTAAAAGCTCCACCAATATGGATAATTAATTAATTATCATAATTAAATCATAATTAAAGTACATAATTAAATCACTCATACATAGCTAAAATAAAATATATTTAATTTGGTTAACATGATTATATAATATACTTTCTCTAAAAACTAAAATAAGTAGTTTAAAAATCGCTTAATCTGCCGTTTAAAATGTTGAATATCTTTCTTGAAACTGTGGGCATTAGAAGGAGAGGGAGGGTAGTTCAAATAAAAAGAGGGCATCAGTTGCCCCTTCCAAGATGAAAAATAAAACAAAAAACTATACAATTATCACGCTTAAAAAAAAAATAATTCTAAACAACATTTTGAAAGAAACTAAGTACAAAATAAAGGCACATTCTCCATCTGTGAGAAGATAATACATGTTGAGGTCTTAAAACATAACCAAAACTTAAACTGTACAAACACAATATAAACAAAACTCAATCAACAAAACGACAATGCACAGCCTTTTAAATATCAAATATTTATGATGTACAGTAGAACTTCAATTATCCGGATTAATTGGGACCGGACCCGATCCGGATAATCAAAAATCCGGATAGTTGGATTTTCTCGAAAAAAGGCCGTTTTTAGGAGAAAAACGTAAACAAAACACAATAGAGAACATTTATTGTATTTATTATGAAAAAACAATATCAATGACAATGTTTACTTTACATAATATTTACAAACAATACTAAATCACTATAAAATACATTATTTTTTAACATACCAGGCAGAGTCAGCTGTTTTGCTACCTTAAATCGATTCCGCGCCGCCAAGTCTCGCATCCGTTTGACTATGTTCTTATTCAAATCTGATCCAGATAATTGGCGATCCGGATAATTGGAGTTCTACTGTACAGGTTATTTTGAATTACTGTAAAAATGGATACAATATAAAGTATGAAACTTCAACTTTTCAATTTTTAAAAGAGATTTAATACTTTCACTGTAGCCCAGTCGGTGTAGGTCACAACTACCAGTAATTTGCAAAAAGGCTGATTTAAAAAAATAAATACCTTAAAGTATGTAGATTAATATAATAAATAGTTTACCAATCTATCAAATGCCAAATTCCTTAATATTTTGGGCTGGGATGAAGATAAATAAAAATAAAAGATAGCACTGTGGAAGGGAAGTGTTTTTCAATAAAAAAAGCACATATCTATTTATCTTGTATTTTTTTCTCCCGAGCAATGGTTTGTCTGGAAAAATTCGATAAAGCAGGTATGTATTCCGCAACCGGGCGACTCGGCCGCACGGCTGAAGACCTATATTTTTAAGCGCAGTACAATATAAACTATTGCATAGTTATAATGTATTAAATAAATAATTGTAATAGGGCTTTTTCAAGAGGAAAGTGTCTGCTTTACGATGGTATGATTTTTTTTCATAACACTTAATCGTCTAACAAATTATATATATATATACAGAGTTTTCACAAAGTCCCTTTAACTCCCTTTATTATTTTTGTTATTGAAAATAAGTTAACAAAACTTTGTATATATCTTGTGTTGCATAACAGGACAAATATTTTGACATATCTGAACCTTTATGATTTTGGGGGGCTTGAAGGGGTAGGGGGGTTAAAAATTTCAAATATAAATGTAGATCATGTAATACACCATTGATAAACTTGTTAAAAGAGAAACAGAATAGCTCAAACTAGAGCTTAGTATCTTACTTTGTTTCAAAGTAATGGACAATCAAAGTTCTGGAAAATGATATTGTTATCATAGCATCAAAGCAGGTTATTAATTTGTTAAAATTAGGAATAAGTAAGTAGGTTGTATTGCATTTTCCAGAACTTTGATTGTCCAATACTTTAAAATGAAGCAAGATATTAAGCTCTAGTGTGTGCCTTTGTGTTTCTCTTCTAATAAGTTTTTCAATGGTGTATTACATGCCCTACCTTTATATTTGAAATTTTTAACCCCTCTTGCCCCCTTAAACTCCCCAAAATCAAAGAGGGTAGGATATGTCAAAGAAATTTCCTGTTATGCAACACAAGATGTACACAAAGTATTGTTAACTTATTTGTCAATAACAAAAATAATGAGGGTGGTTAAAGGGAATTTATGAACACTCTGTCAAATCAAAAACCAATTAATTGTCTCAATGAAAAAAATATTATATCATAAGGAGAGATTGAACAATTTTTTCAACGTTGGAAATTGTTATTTAGGTGGTCTGTCCATAAATAATTTTTTCGTGTTGTTTATTTGTCCTAATTACGAAAAATTACACTTATAATTTATTTTATAAATTTTAGGAATCTTGAATGTACAAGAAAAAAAATATATATTAAGTACTGTAACTTTGATAAAACTAAACTAATTTTAATGGGGTTTGCATAGAAATGTTGGGGAAATTTCTAAGTTTAAAATATTTAAGCACAAATTAACTAATTTACACACATTTTTTGGATTCAATAATTTTACTTTCTCATTATACTATAGTATAGAGAAAGTATAGTGATCGCAAAAAAAAATCGATGTTGAGATTTTTGTGGAAATATCAGTTTTGGGACCCACTGAGTCCAAAAAAGTGGTTTTTACAAAATGTATGTCTGTATGTATACAAAGCTAGATAACTGATTCTTGGGGGGGTTTTGGCCTTAAAGGGGGTTGTTTTTTAAAAAAATGTCAAAAATTTTTTTCGTGCATCTATACAGGCCTAATTGGCGTGTTTTTGGTGAAATTTGTTAGAAATCGATCCAATAGTTTTCTCTTTAACTAATAGACTAATAATAATATTTATTAGTCAACCTCCTACTTTAATATCACCTCTCCTACCCCACCTACAATTATGAAGTCACAGTGAATCTGTTTAATAATTTAAATATTGTGAGAAAGTATGTGCCAGTTCCTGGTACAGTTTATTTTGTATTATAAGCGAACATATCAATTTTTATAGATTCGGGTAGGAGTCTCCTTTGTTCATTCAAAATAAAATTTGATACTCATATAGCATTAAAAATTAATATTTAACGAATAGAATGTATATAGTTTAAAAGTATCCAGGTGTAAAGTATGATATAAAGGAAAACAGATATAAAATTTTATCCGGGGGCCAGCATCGCAGCTGCTCCATTTTGGGTGAGAGTGTGTGTCTCGTGTCGGTGTGTGCACGGCTGATTGCACAGTAGTGCAGGGCTTGCAGTTGTGTTTTGGAGCATTAAATGTTAGCACGTTTTTATTCTATTTACACATTTTTCTAATAAATATTTCTGCGCAATATGTACTTGGCTGCGGAATACATACCTGCTTTATTGAAATTTTTCCAGGCAAACCATTGCTTGGGGGAGAAAAATATAAGAGGCCTTTTTATTCCCCTACACGGTGGTATTTTTTATTTTTATTTATCTTCATCCCACCCCCAAAATATTAAGGATTTAAAAAAAAAAGTTTTTAGATTTTTTTTGACTTTAAGAAATTGATAGACTGGTAAACTTTTTTTTATATTAATCTACATAATTTAAGGTACTTATAAAAAAAATCAGCAGTATTGTAAATTACTAGAACTTTTGGTCTAAAATTACCCCTTCCAACCTTCCTACTGCTAAAAAGCAGTTAAATGTGGCTGAAGTCAAAAATCAATTACCACCACTGCAACTGTTGAAATTCATTGATAACCAGTTTTTAACAGTTACCCTACTAGGATTGTTTTAGATCTTTCAGCATAAAATAAAGTTTTGTATTTAAGTTTATAATTGTTGTTAAGTTCTTCTCAATAATCAATACTTTTGATAAACAATTACAAATAATTCAAAATAGTTAACAAATATGACTTTGGCAATAATTGTTTGGTTTTTATATCACTAAAATCGGCTCATATCTAGTTTATCTTGAATTTGTCAGTAATAAAGGAAAACATTTAAGTATCTTATGACAAATTTATGATTTTATAAGGATTTATAAAAAATATCCGTTTTGGGTTTCTGAGTCCTGAAAAAATGTCTGTTTCAGCATAAAACTTGTCTTTCCATAGCTCAACAACTTGCATCTAATGCTCCCAATCTATTGTTATAAAATTTGTTTTTTAAATATTTGTTTTCATTTTTAGTGTGTATTACTGCTTAACACACCCCCTCATGGAATCAATTAAATTTATAAAATTTTCCTCCTTATGTTTTAAGTTGGATACACCCTTGCTTGAAAACCAATAATTTTCCAAAACAAGTTACAATAGATAATAAAGTGTTTTAGAAATATTATAATATTTGTTTCCTTTCCTTGGCGGCAATTTATTTTATTCCAAGAGATGCTTTTATTTTCTTGTCAATATTTTGGTTATCCTTAGACCTAAAGACAAAATAATCCAATAATTTTGTTTGTTATTATAAAAGAAAAACTTTTATCTCATAATTTATTTTTACAAATAAAATATTTGATAACCTACATTTTTATAATCAACTAAATGAAGCTATTGTAACCACAAATCAATCTTTAACCTGTACAATTACAGTTTTTCGCTGTAAAAAGTTCAAATATTTCATGATGAGAACAACCGGCTCTGTAATCTATGTTATATATTATTACATCAACACTTGCCACTTGCCAGACTAGATCTTAATCAGAGATTATACAATCATTATTGACAAGTTATAGTTAAAATAATAATACGGTAGTTGGTAAGGAAAGCATTATTCCATTTGTTATAACTTCTTATTTAATATTATTTCCAATGACTATAGATTATATTGGCATTCTCTATGCCTTGACTATAGTAATTGGTGGTATTATTGGGTACATTAAAGCAGGTAAGCTAAAAGCAAGTGTTTTTAATTAATGTGTACAGACTAAATACACTAAAACCTCGTTTATACAAAATTCGATTATTCGAAAATTTGAATAAAAAAATGTTTTTAATACTGTAATAAGTAGTAACATAAATAAAAATCTCAATTTTAGTTGTTCAGTTGTTTAAATTTCGCACAAAATAAATAATTTTATTGTTTCTCTAATTTTCTACCACAAATATTTGATTTTTCCTTAAAGCTGTAGGCCTGATAAAGGTAAAAAAATGTCAAAATCGCTTTATCCGAAATTTCAATTATCCAGAAATGTTCTGGTCCCATCAATTTCGGATAAACAAGGTTTCAGTGTACATGAATTTAATCTTTAAAAACTATCAACATTAAACATTAGTGTAAATACTTATATTCAGTATTTATTTTATGTAATTCGTCTTTCACATATTGTAGTAATATAACACACGTAAAAGTATTTTAATTTTATTACCGACGTCACTGGGACGTCGCTGAGCACTCATCTCCTCAGTACCCTCCTGCCTGCTTCTGTTGAAGGTCAGATAAGCGTGTTTTTATTTTCCCTCGCTTTGTTGTCTCAAAACCGATTGTTTTTCCGGTGATTCACACGTCATAGGGATGGTGGGTCCTCGACTATTGACACATCCATGAGACGGAGGGTCTTCATTCAGTCATTAGTTACATCTAACTTCAAACTAATTTCAATATTGAAGATAATAATGCATTGCTATGCTGGTTTTTTATTGTGTTTAATGTAAGAAACACACTTCTACCATCTTTTTGATTCTGTATGTTAGCTATTCAGAATGCTCATTCCATTCAGAGAGCGTTGTCGATTTAGAGTTTATATGCCTATAAAGCCCGCCAAATATAGCATAAAATTGCTTGCCCTCACCGATGCTCGAAACTCTTACTTGTACCACGCATACATATACAGTGGGAAGGGATCTGATGGCTTCGAATTGAGGCCTGAAGAAGGAATCTAAAAGTTGCTACACAAGCAGTGATCCAGCTTGTCATCTGTGTGAAGCACAGTGATAAAAATATTACTGCTGAGAATTATTTCTGTTCTGTAGAATCATGCAGGGGATTCAAAGAAAAGGTGTCCGACATTTGTTGGAACTATGAACATAAGCAAAGATCACTACCACCTGGATTTCTGCCTCATCGATCAAGACGAGTCGGCACAGTCGGCAGTTAGTTGTTCGGATTCACTAATGACATGACTCTCGTCTCTTTTGTTCCAAAAAAGAATCAACATTGATTTCGAGCATGCACCATAATGCTGAAGTAAATGAAAGAACGCGTAAACCAAAAATTATAATGTTCTACAACTCGACAAAAGGTGGGGTAGACTTATTGAACCAGAAATGCTCCAAGTTTTCAACTGGTAGAAAAACTCTCAGGTGGCCCCTTGCTACTTATTTTCAAATTCTTGAGATTGCTTCAGCAAACAGCCACTTGCTCTACACAAGCTTTCGAAATAGTCCAATCATGAAGAGGTTTGATTTCGTAAAAAGTTGGCATTTGAAATCATGACGTCACGTATTCAAGCTCAATTAGCAATCCTGACTTTGCTCCTAAAACTAAGAAAAACTACGGAAGAATTTCTTGAAACGAATAATGAGCTCAGAGTTCCCCCAGCACAACCTGAAAACCTTCCAGTACCACCTAGACCTCGAAACGCACGAAAATCTTGCAAAACCTGTGAAGCTGAAGGACATCATATATCTGCAAGATTTCATATACCAATATGTCTGCAGTGCGCGCACAAAGTTTGTACGAGTTGCATCGATAAGATCAATGATAGTTGAAAATAGAAAAAGGAGCGAAAGCCAATTTTGAAATATTTTAGCAAAGATTTCATCTATTCAAAATTATTGTTCAAGTTTTTCTGTGTTGAAGTTTAGATTTCATGTTCTCTTTCATATTTTAGTTCCTACAATTTCTTGTCCAATGTGTTGTACAAAGAACAATAGGTTGTAATAAATATGTTTTTACGATAATTTGCAGTTTTTGTATTAAAATTCTGCCAATTGTCAATAAAAACAATGAAAAAAACAAGTCGGTGTCCCAGGGATGGAGGGTCCTCATCCGAACGAGGAACAAGGGTCCGGACAGAAGGTTATTCAAACTATATTTTCTAAGACATTGATTCTCAAGTGAAGTTCACATATAGCTGGAGATAGGTAAACGTGTTCTTCGAGATCCGTGGAGTGTTCTGGTCAAGGATAACTTATTTTACAAAATTAATGACTGTGAAAATATTTTATATTCAAAAATTAACGTTGGTCACTAACTGACAAAATATTTCTACCTTTGATATGCTTTACAATCTTGAAATTTGTTACACTATATTATAACACCACAAAATTAGTTTCTAAAAGAGGTTTTTCATCAAGAGGTTTGCGAGGAAATGTCATCATCATGGCTTAGTGGTTAAATACGATCATCCTGTTTGTTACAATTGAAAACTCTAACACAGTTGCATAGGGTAGAGCTTAGTTACTGGTGTTCACTTTATTTGTGCTATACACTGTTATCCCGTCTTTATTAGTATAACTAGCATAAAGTATCAAAAGTGTGCTACGCTAACTATAACTATACAATAATTACATTTAACAAAAACACCTGCTTGTTGAGAAATGTAAACCCTATTAAATATGGGTAGAATCCCATGAAATTTGTTTTCAGACTATTTATGAAATTTTCACAGCATACGCACTTTTAAAAATGGTCAATTACTTCAACTTGTAAGAGAAGCCTGAAGTACGGTGTATTAACTTTTAAAAAGAACAAAAAATGTAACTAAAACACATACTGGGATGGCTAAAGAATACTATTATTTTAATGTCTTAAAATGCGTTTATATTGTAATTTTTTTTTTAGATAACTCCATAACAATATACTATATTCAATTACATAATACAAACAGCTACTTTAAACATACTTTTTTCTTTTCATACCTGAAACATTGCTTTTTTAAACATTTTTATTTGAAATCAAGCCGTTTAAAATTTACTCAGATTTAAGAGGCAATCATTTTACTAACGTTTTGATTATTTTATGTTCTTTAGCATGCTACATTAACTATGTCAAATTTGAGTTTGATACATTTATCGATTTAGAAATTTGACTGGACAGACAGACGTACTAATATGCAACCCGAAACAACCCAAAATATTAACTATGAATAAATTGTTTCAGGAAGTACTGCGTCACTTATAAGTGGGGCAGCATTTGGAAGCATCTTGGGATTTGGTGCTTATCAAACATCACAGAATCCTGACAACTACTACTTATCTTTGATAGCAAGTTCAGGTCTAGCTTTAATGATGGGTCATCGGTTCATGCACTACGGTCGTAATTTTATGCCTGCAGGATTTGTTACAGCTGAAAGGTATTTGCATATATAGACTATCTAATTTTATTATTTGTGAGGTTTTTCTATTCCAGTTTGTATTTTTACATTTTTTTAGTTAGACAAACCCACGACTTTCAGTTTTTACCATGTGAATATACCTGATGGTTACTTATCTTACAACAACAAAATGTTATTTTCTGAAGTATTTTTTAACCATCCAAGTATCCAAATGTTATTTTCTTTTTAAATATGTAATACATTCAAAACTGTTATACACAAATAAATCATTTGAAACAACATAAATTGAATTTCATTGGTATTTGACCTGTTTGTTGTTTTTCTAGAAAGTTTAAAAAATAAACCAGA
>JAGFPH010007507.1:12819-26490 GCA_018207615.1 Philaenus spumarius | reverse complement strand
CATCGTTTCTTTAAACTCTTTAGGGAGTTTGTTCATGAAACGGACTCCAGTCTCAGACGGTAGCTTGTCGAAAGCTTTTAATCTATGCTTTTTGCCACGGAAGTCATTTTTATGACGGGTATTGTATGTATGCACATCAGTGTTTCGAGTCACAGAACTCTTATACTTGTAATGTAAAATTACTTCAAAAATGTACATACAGGGAAAGGTCAAAATACCTAGCTTTTTAAATACTTCCCTGCAAGAATCACGATGGCCCAAACGAGCGATAATTCTTACTGCTTGCTTTTGTAAACTGAAGACCCTTCGGATCATTTGCTTTGATGAATTACCCCACAGAGCAATTCCATAATTTAGGTGAGAAGAGAATAGACCAAAGTATGCTAATTTTAAAATGTGTTCTGAACAGAACTTTGCCAGCGACCTGAGCAGAAAAACTACCGAACTCAGTTTCTTGCACAGCTCACTAATGTGCTCTGCCCAAGACAATTTGCTGTCAAGGATGAGCCCTAGAAACTTTAACGATGATACTGTCTCTACTATTTGCTCATCCAACACTATATTAAGGCCTTCTTCTAAGCCCGGCATTAAACCGGGCGTTTTGGAGCATTAAATGTTAGCATGTTTTTATTCTATTTACACATTTTTCTAATAAATATTTCTGCACAATATGTACTTGGCTGCGGAATACATACCTGCTTTATTGAAATTTTTCCAGGCAAACCATTGCTCGGGAGAGAAAAATATAAGAGGCCTTTTTATTCCCCTACACGGTGGTATTTTTATTTTTATTTATCTTCATCCCAGCCCCAAAATATTAAGGATTTTTGAAAAAAAGTTTTTATAATTTTTTGACTATGGGAAATTGATAGACTGGTAAACTTTTTTTATATTAATTTACATAATTGAAGGTACTTATAAAAAAAATCAGCAGTATTGTAAATTACTAGAACTTTTGGTGTAAAATTACCCCTTCCAACCTTCCTACTGCTAAAAAGCAGTTAAATGTGGCTGAAGTCAAAAATCAATTACCACCACTGCAACTGTTGAAATTCATTGATAACCAGTTTTTAACAGTTACCCTACTAGGATTGTTTTAGATCTTTCAGCATAAAATAAAGTTTTGTATTTAAGTTTATAATTGTTGTTAAGTTCTTCTCAATAATCAATACTCTTGATAAACAATTACAAATAATTCAAAATAGTTAACAAATATGACTTTGGCAATAATTGTTTGGTTTTTATACCACTAAAATCGGCTCATATCTAGTTTATCTTGAATTTGTCAGTAATAAAGGAAAACATTTAAGTATCTTATAACAAATTTATGATTTTATAAGGATTTATAAAAATATCCGTTTTGGGTTTCTGAATCCTGAAAAAATGTCTGTTTCAGCACAAAACTTGTCTTTCCGTAGCACAACATCTTACATCTAATGCTATTGTTATAAAATTTATTTTTTAAATATTTGTTTTCATTTTTAGTGTGTATTATTGCCTAACACACCCCCTCATGGAATCAATTAAATTTATAAAAATTTTCTCCTTATGTTTTGAGTTGGATACACCCTTGCTTGAAAACCAATAATTTTCCAAAACAAGTTACAATAGATAATAAAGCGTTTTAGAAATATTACAATATTTGTTTCCTTTCCTTGGCGGCAATTTATTTTATTATTTTATTCCAAGAGATGCTTTTATTTTGTCAATATTTTGGTTATCCTTAGACCTAAAGACAAAATAATCCAATAATTTTGTTTGTTATTAAAAAAGAAAAACTTTTATTTCATAATTTATTTTTACAAATAAAATATTTGATAACCTACATTTTTATAATCAACTAAATGAAGCTATTGTAACCACAAATCAATCTTTAACCTGTACAATTACAGTTTTTCGCTGTAAAAAGTTCAAATATTTCATGATGAGAACAACCGGCTTTGTAATCTATGTTATGTATTATTACATCAACACTTGCCACTTGCCAGACTAGATCTTAATCAAAGATTATACAATCATTATTGTCAAGTTATAGTTAAAATAATAATACGGTAGTTGGTAAGGAAAGCATTATTCCATTTGTTATAACTTCTTATTTAATATTATTTCCAATGACTATAGATTATATTGGTATTCTCTATGCCTTGACTATAGTAATTGGTGGTATTATTGGGTATATTAAAGCAGGTAAGCTAAAAGCAAGTGTTTTTAATTAATGTGTACAGACTAAATACACTAAAACCTCAATTATCCGAAATTCGATTATTCGAAAATTTGAATAAAAAAATGTTTTTAATACTGTAATAAGTAGTAACATAAATAAAAATCTCAATTTTAGTTGTTCAGTTGTTTAAATTTCGCACAAAATAAATAATTTTATTGTTTCTCTAATTTTCTACCACATATATTTGATTTTTCCTTAAAGCTGTAGGCCTAATAAAGGTAAAAAAAAATGCCAAATTCGCTTTATCCGAAATTTCAATTATCCAGAAATGTTCTGGTCCCATCAATTTCGGATAAACAAGGTTTCAGTGTACATGAATTTAATCTTTAACAACTATCAACATTAAACATTAGTGTAAATACTTATATACAGTATTTATTTTACGTAATTCGTCTTTCACATATTGTAGTAATATAACACATGTAAAAGTATTTTAATTTCATTACTGACGTCACTGGGACGTCGCTGAGCACTCATCTCCTCAGTACCCTCCTGCCTGATTCTATTGAAGGACAGATAAGCGTGTTTTTATTTTCCCTCGCTTTGTTGTCTCAACACCGATTGTTTTTCCGGTGATTCATACGTCTTAGGGATGGTGGGTCCTCGACTATTGACACGTCCATGAGACGGAGGATCTTCATTCAGTCATTAGTTACATCTAACTTCAATCTTATTTCAATATTGAAGATAATAATGCATTGCTATGCTGGTTTTTTATTGTGTTTGATGTAAGAAACACACTTCTACCATCTTTTTGATTCTGTATGTTAGCTATTCAGAATGCTCGATCCATTCAGAGAGCGTTGTCGATTTAGAGTTTATATGCCTATAAAGCCCGCCAAATATAGCATAAAATTGCTTGCCCTCACCGACGCTCGAAACTCTTACTTGTACCACGCATACATATACAGTGGGAAGGGATCTGATGGCTTCGAATTGAGCCCTGAAGAAGGAATCTAAAAGTTGCTACACAAGCAGTGATCCAGCTTGTCAACTGTGTGAAGCACAGTGGTAAAAATATTACTGCTGAGAATTATTTCTGTTCTGTAGAATCATGCAGGGAGTTCAAAGAAAAGGTGTCTGACATTTGTTGGAACTATGAACATAAGCAAAGAACACTACCACCTGGATTTCTGCCTCATCGATCAAGACGAGTCGGCACAGTCGGCAGTTAGTTGTTCGGATTCACTAATGACATAACTCTCGTTTTTTTCGTTCCAAAAAAGAATCAACATTGATTTCGAGCACACACCATAATGCTGAAGTAAATAAAAGAACGTGTAAACCAAAAATTATAATGTTCTACAACTCGACAAAAGGTTGGGTTGACTTATTGAACCAGAAATGCTTCAAGTTTTCGACTGGTAGAAAAACTCTCAGGTGGCCCCTTGCTACTTATTTTCAAATTCTTGAGATTGCTTCAGCAAACAGCCACTTGCTGTACACAAGCTTTCGAAATAATCCAATCATGAAGAGGTTTGATTTCGTAAAAAGTTGACATTTGAAATCATGACGCCACATATTCAAGCTCAATTACCAATCCCGACTTAGCACCTAAAACTACGGAAGAATTTCTTGAAATGAATA
This sequence comes from Philaenus spumarius, assembly GCA_018207615.1. Lineage (NCBI taxonomy): Eukaryota > Metazoa > Arthropoda > Insecta > Hemiptera > Aphrophoridae > Philaenus > Philaenus spumarius. The sequence goes on along the minus strand of JAGFPH010007507.1, from coordinate 22,679 downwards.
ATGAGCTCAGGGTTCCCCCAGCACAACCTGAAAACCTTCCAGTACCACCTAGACCTCGAAACGAACGAAAAACTTGCAAAACCTGTGAAGCTGAAGAGGAGGACATCATATATCTGCAAGATTTCATATACCAATATGTCTGCAGTGCGCGCACAAAGTTTGTACGAGTTGCATCGATAAGATCAATGATAGTTGAAAATAGAAAAAGGAGCGAAAGCAAATTTTGAAATATTTTAGCAAAGATTTCATCTATTCAAAATTATTGTTCCAGTTTTTCTATGTTGAAGTTTAGATTTCATGTTCTCTTTCATATTTTAGTTCCTACAATTTCTTATCTAACGTGTTGTACAAAGAACAATAGGTTGTAATAAATAATAATATGTTTTTACGATAACTTGCAGTTTTTGTATTAAAATGCTGTCAATTGTCAATAAAAACAATGAAAAAAACAAGTCGGTCTCCCAGGGATGGAGGGTCCTCATCCGAACGAGGAACAAGGGTCCGGACAGAAGGTTATTCAAACTCTATTTTCTAAGACATTGATTCTCAAAGTGAAGTTCACATATAGCTGGAGATAGGTAAACGTGTTCTTCGAGATCCGTGGAGTGTTATGGTCAAGGATAACTTATTTTACAAAATTAATGACTGTGAAAATATTTTATATTCAAAAATTAAAGTTGGTCACTAACTGACAAAATATTTCTACCTTCGATATGCTTTACAATCTTTAAATTTGTTACGCTATATTATAACACCACAAAATTATTTTCTAAAAGAGGTTTTTCATCAAGAGGTTTGCTTAGTGGTTAAATACGATCATCCTGTGTGTTACAATTGAGAACTCTAACACAGTTGCATAGGGTAGAGCTTAGTTACTGGTGTTCACTTTATTTGTGCTATACACTGTTATCCCGTCTTTATTAGTATAAGTGTGCTACGCTAACTATAACTAACAAAAACACCTGCTTGTTGAGAATTGTAAACCCTATTAAATATGGATAGAATCCCATGGAATTTGTTTTCAGAATATTTATACAATTTTCACAGCAAACGCACTTTTAAAAATGGTCAATTACTTCACTTGTAAGAGAAGCCTGAAGTACGGTGTATTAACTTTTAAAAAGAACAAAAAATGTAACTAAAACACATACTGGGATGGCTAAAAATATACTATTTTTTTAATGTCTTAAAATGCGTTTATATTGTAAATTTTTTTTTAGATAACTACATAACAATATACTATATTCAATTACATAATACAAACAGCTACTTTAAACATACTTTTTATTTTCATACCTGTTTAATTTTTAAACATTTTTATTTGAAAGCAAGCTGTTTAAAATTTACTCAGATTTAAGAGGCAATCATTTTACTAACGTTTTGATTATTTTATGTTCTTTAGCATGCTACATTAACTATGTCAAATTTGAGTTTGATACATTTATCGATTTAGAAATTTGACTGGACAGACAGACGTACTAATATGCAACACGAAACAACCCAAAATATTAACTATGACTAAATTGTTTCAGGAAGTACTGCGTCACTTATAAGTGGGGCAGCATTTGGAAGCATCTTGGGATTTGGTGCTTATCAAACATCGCAGAATCCTGACAACTACTATTTATCTTTGATAGCAAGTTCAGCTCTAGCTTTAATGATGGGTCATCGGTTCATGCACTACGGTCGTAATTTTATGCCTGCAGGATTTGTTACAGCTGAAAGGTATTTGCATATATAGACTATCTAATTTTATTATTTGTGAGGTTTTTCTATTCCAGTTTGTATTTTTAAATTTTTTCAGTTAGACAAACCCACGACTTTCAATTTTTACCATGTGAATATACCTGATGGTTACTTATCTTACAACAACAAAATGTTATTTTCTGAAGTATTTTTTAACCATCCAAGTATCCAAATGTTATTTTGGTTTTAAATATTTAATACATTCAAAACAGTTATACACAAATAAATCATTTGAAAACAACATAAATTGAATTTCATTGGTATTAACTAGTTGAACATATGCCATCTTTTATGTTTTAAAAACAGTACACAAATAAAATAACTCAAGCCACAGTTAACGGACTATCTTATCAGCTGAACAAGCGTAGAAATAAGGCCATTGTGGCAGAGCTTTTTTTTCGTATCCAGATTTTGTACTATCCTAATAAGAGACATATGATACTTGCAGAGGCGGAATAAGGGCGTTGGACCAAAGGCAGTCCCCTACTAATACATAATTTTTTATTGTAAAACAAAGAAAAACTATTACAATTAAAGTGTTACACACCAATATTCAGGATCTGTGTTTTGTTAAACTTAAATAAGTTATAAATAAATCTAACACTATTTAGCTCTTTGAGGTCCTGAGCAGTGACTAAGATAAAAGGGAAAACTAAAAATAATAAATTGGAACACACGATGTAGGAAAAGCGGTGCCCAAAATAAAGATTTGTATGTAGCATAAACTGATGGGGTAGTACGCTACAGAGTAATAAGTTAAATCTATCACTAGTGAATATTGATAGGCACTATTGGATGAGGCTCCATCAAACTGTATTGCCGTCTGTTGTTCCAACATTATTATAGCATATTAGAACTTGTTGAACAATACAAATTAATTTCTTTTTGTTGTAGTTTGCTAATGGTCTACAGATATGGAGCAAGAGGTCTCGGTCTTCCTACTTTTTAAGACTTGTACAAGATATGGCAGAGAGGGTGTGACAAAGGCTTTTAACTTTAAGAATTTGTGTTAAGGTAGCTATTAACGTGGATGTGTTCAGTAAAATATTTTTCTAGTCCAGGAGTGCTCAACCCATCAAGTCATTTATTCAAATTGTATAAATTCCAAAAATTTTAATGTTCATTGTGGACTGATGAAGGATGTATGTTATGAAGGCAATCCTGGCCGTGTAACTAGACTACTGACTATCTCTCCAGCACATCCCAACACAGCAATTTAGAGCAAAACATTTGGTATTTGCTAAATAACTCTTTTCCTCTTGCCGTTATAAAAAAACTATGAGTAAAATTAAAGATTGGTAAATTTTCAGCATTTACATATATACATAATTAATATAAATATTACAACTTTTAAATATATCTTTTCATTTTGTATACTCAATAATAATGGTGGCAATGTGGAAGGTACTTAAAAAAATTGCATTACTACAACCTTTCTACCAATTGTAGCAAACATTTCTAAGAGCAAAATTGTTCACCAGGTTCAGAAAAATTTGTATCAAAGTAGGTTTTAATTTATATTTTTTTAACTCCATATTTTTTCAATTTAGAAAAAAAAACATAAATTTTACTGTTTTTTAAATTGTGAGATATTATTTTATATTTATACATGTTTTATATAAAGACATGTGTATTACAAGGTTTTTGGGTAGCTGAATAAGTATTTTGAGTCATAAGTAACACAAAAATCTATAAAGCAATAAGAAAATCTGCAGTGATTGCTCTGGGGAAAAAGTTGTATAAATCGTTATAGGTTTATACATTAAATTTTGCTATTAAAACCAAGTATTATTTGTCAACAAAATTGTTTGTATTGCTTGTATAGCAGTTTCTGAAGGTTATTTATTTTACACTCTTAAAACACCAGTAATAACGCATATCCCATGCACAGTTTCAGAAAAGTTTTAAGATTTCACCTTTAAACTTACCATACAAAACATATTTTTGTTACCGTACTTCTTTAATCGGCTTTGATAGAGCCATAAATATTTGAGTGTGCTATAATTTTACTTTTAAAAATAATAAATAATATATGTTCATGTTAATTGTCAAGCCTTATGAGGCAGAATTTGCAGCAGTGATGGTGAGTTTTGCTTTAATACCTACAAAGCCCTTTTGTACTGAAAGAACAGTTAAAAATTTAGCAATCCAGAATTAAAATTAAACATCTTTCATAATATTTATTTAAAAGCAAAATGTTTGTACACAGAAAATGTTCAAATGTTTTGTCTTCTTTGACTAAATGTTATTCATTTTAGATACGTTATGTGAAATTAGTATATTAGTAGTCTGGTTTTAATTTTAATAATGTGATCTATAGTTTTTAATTACCTTAAGTTGATCCTGTCGAACAATCCTTGAGACAGTCTTAATTTTACATTATGTTCATTTCCACGTGTTACTTGTTTCATCTTTTTGTACATTCATTATCAAATGTTGTAAAATAAATTAAACACTAAATAAAATACAAATAAGTAGGGACATATTTAAAAATAAAAGTACCAGAGGCAACATACATGGCCGGGTGACCTTTCAAAGTGGTTCGATCGTATACTGATTCACTGATTAAGAAGTGCATAAGGATTGTTCAACAGAATCAACTTTATGGTAATTAATTCATGATAACTTGAGATAGTTAATGACTATCCAGTAAGGTTATATTCATAAATTTCATCTGTAGTATTTAAAGGTTAAGCACCCCTGATCTAATCTGTATGTATTTATTTTTGTGTATTTAAATATGTTAATTATTTATATTATTATTACTTATTAGTTAACAATTAATGAGTAAAAATTTATTTGATTTATTTCATATAAACTGTCTGTTTTATAATATTGAATATTTACAAGACCTAGCAATTTCTCTTTCATAATAAAAGGATTTAATATATTAATTTGCATCAAGTTCATATTTAATAGTTCATTTTTATATAAGTTTCTAGTTAGCTCATTTGGTTAGCTACTAAATGTAATAGCTGATCAGATGAGGCAGCGGATAAATATAAATAAAATATTTGAAATATCTAAACAATAATATTTAACAAATATTTGCAAAAAGATATAACAGATATTTCCAATAAAGTTTACATTGGTAGCCGAATTTATGAACAATAATAAAAGTGTCGGAGGCCAGATTTCAGTCCCCTTATGACATCAAAAGCGTACATTTTGTGTGACTATGTCTATGGTGCATAGCAAGTGTGTTTGTGCATATTATCATCTGACCTTTGGCAATCGAGTGCTAGTTCTTAAACAAATAATGACATAATAGTTACTTTACTTGTCAATTAATGTGTTATAAATAAATAAGTTCAGACTATCAAAATGTATATATTGTGTGTATGTTTATTTGTTTATTTTTTTTATTTTAAAACTTTAAATTTAAATTTGTAATGCTATTTTTTATGTTATAAAATAAGCAAATATTTTTATTTAGTAATGGGTACAAAGTTATTGAGAATAAAAATACTACATGAACATTTACATGACTTTCTTAGAAAAAGTGAAAAAGTTTTAAGAAATTATGAAACACATTTTCATAAAGAGGAGGGGGAAGGGAAGTTTGTTGCGGTTCAATTTGTTGAACTGATAACATTCTGTACAGAGCCCGGAATCCATTCTTCCATTACTCAGGAGCTAACACTGACAACTAACTGTTAAATTCTATTTTGAGGCTTTATTTTAACAAATAAACTATACTTAACTATAAATAAATATTGAGCTTGACTTGTGAGAAGATATACTTGATAGAATTAACTTTTAACACTTAGAAGTATTACCCAGCTGTTGGTTTTGAATTTAGATTTCACGTGTCTGTTTTGCATAGATTTTTTTAAGAGTTACTTTGGCTAAGACATATTTTATGATTAAAAGCAATAAGAATTAAGGTGGAGCTAAGGTACCATATGTTATCTGAAAATTGTTAACTTCTTAAAAAAAAGCCTGAATTTAAAACTAATTTGTTTCCTTTTACACTAAATATTATTTCACAATTAATTGTGTTAAATGCTTTACCAGAATATGAATAACAGAACATACAAATACATTAGTTCTAAAAATAAAACAATATGAAACCAGATAAAAGGATTTTCCTAGTAACAATGAAAGTTCCAGAGGAGGTAAAGACATGGACAGTAACGGGGTATTGCAAACAAAGGATTATAGTTGAAAAATATTGGAAGTTGAATGATTTTTAGCTCCTGACAATATCAAAGATTGTTCAAGTTGTTTTGTGCAAAAATGGATAAAAACAAGTTTTAAGATCAGAAAAGCCATTTTTTCTTTCAATCTTAAAGGAATGAAAGGGATCCTTATCAGGCTGGAATTTGACTGTGTTAATTGTGATTGATAAAGATAAACAATAATAATTTTTGACGCAGCCTAGTTTAAAGGAAGTTTACATTTTTATTGAATTTCAATCCAGTGATTTTAAACGATTGTACAAATTTTGTTTGCTGTTGTCAGATTGATTTAGTTTATTTTTGCAACAATATAACTGATAACAAAATACATGAATCTTATTACTTACAAAATTAGTAATAGATTTCACCCTCATTGATTGTTTAAAATTAAGTTCATGAGCGACCGTAGTTAAACTTAAAGTAATTTCTATTCACAAGATTTCTTATCATACAATAACTTAATAACACGCTCAGCCAAAAACACAACATAAAATCCAAGAACAATATTATTTACATAATAAAACATAATTTTTTGCAAAGAAATGTCCATATGACTTTCGGTGGTGTTGCACGTTTGTAGTGCCTAATACTGGTCAACTGTGGTTCAATTTCTTCACGAAATGTTGTGTTTTATAAATACAAAATATTGTTCACAGGACTTTGTGTTGTTGTTTTAAGATATTTTATGACAAGAAAAATATACTTTCAAAAAGAAATTGTATTAAATTTGACAACGGAATCTGAGAAACATCATTTCAAACAAAGAAAATTGTTGAAATCCTTTAGTAATTTTGTAACTATCAAAGACCCCATCTATAATATCTTTCAAGATTAAAATTTACTCTTATGGTTCTATTTATTGTGTACTGAATAAGCTTCAATGCAGTTTAAATGAATCTGAATGTTGACACTTTTGTCATTTTGAGGTAAAAGAATCTCTAGTAAAACAAAATAGACTCTTAAGAGATTAAATTGATGCCCTAAATGATTTGCTGTTCAAATTAATTAGAAAATAAACTGGATTGGATTAGAAAACAAAATTTAACTCTGAAATTGATTGTCTATGAAAAGAAAGAAGAAAATATGGAATTTGCCCAAAGCATATGGTTGATATGGAGCAAGAGTCGGCTACTGTTCAAAATAAAAACAACGTGTCCAACGGTAACAAATTAACAGGTCATGAATTATCTTGATAAAAACATGCAAATATTAAATGCAAATCTAGTCTGCTTCAGTACCTAATCTGCAATGTTAACTCAATAAAAGAGAATGTTAAGACATTGGGGGGAAAAGATGGTCACCGCAGTTATTGGCAATCTTTCAAAAGCTTTGGATTATGTTTAGAATGATGTGATGATGGCAAATCTTGGTAAATATGCATGGAGACTGCCTAAAATGGTTTGATTTCTATTTAGAACATTAGACAACAAAGAGTAGTATTAGCCAGTAATAATATTAAATATGTCTGGAATTTGGTAAAGATAGAAGTGCCTCGGGGTTTAATTCTGGACCCACACTCTTTCTTGAACACATAAGTTATTTGCCTTTAAATGTTTTATTTCATAATTTCATTATTTATGCTGAAACAAAGTTGTCATACAGAAAGCAAAAGCAACAAATCTTCCAGAAAGTATTCCTAGCACTTTGTATATTCATTTATATAGGCCGAAACCCCAAATAATACATTTGCACACAGCACATTCAAACCCTGACGCATTATTAACTGATAAGGTAATTTCTTAAGCAATCAACCTTTGTATTTCAGTGCGAGTCGACAGTAATTTTTAATTGTTGAAAACTAATTTATATAATAAAAGTACTTGTCTTTCTTAATAACAAACTTACCATTTTTAGTAAAAATATTCCTGAACCCAGAAGTTGAGCAGTCCTGTTAAACCTTTGACTCAAGTACTGAAAACAAATATTATCACATTACGATCGGAAAAACTTACTAAAAATATACATATTCATCAAATTGTTCACTTCAGTATAAAACAATGTTTGTTGAGCTATTACAAAACAATCAACAGTTTTAATTAGTCTAATCAAAAAGTGAATAAATTTTAAAAGAAAGAGAAGGAAAAATATATTTTCACAGGAAATGATTTAAAAAATGGCCATGATATAAATGAACTCGGACAATAATATAACCTGAACTGAACGATGTCTTCTTCAATATTACAGAATTAACAAAATGAGCCATAAATTAAAACTTTTCCTCCTCCTCTGTATTTGCGAACTACAGATGAGCCCTTAAGTGAACATTTCTTATAACTATTTGTGGACAATCATCTTTTCTTCAAAACTAATCGCTCATTACCATCAAATTTATTCAGTTTATGAATTTAAGTTTCTTTATTGTAATAAATATTTATCATCTGGTACTTAATTATCATATTTTTATTTTACTTTATAGCTCGCCGGGTATACCATCTTAAATTACAAGATCAAGCCCATTTCATTTTTCAGGCCGATTTCAAATTCTGTAAACCAATTTAGAACCCAACTTTGAGGCCTATTATTACTACCAGGACCATCAAGAATAAAATAATAGTATAAACTGTTTAAATATTAAATTTGATAAAAGTTCTCAACTTACCTCATAGGAAGATGTTATCTGCAGCTTGTAAAACACTGGAAGATAGACTAAAGCCATAGTTAAGCTGACCAGACAGTCTGACACAATTAGCACCCAGTATTGTGTTCCATAAACGTACATCTCCGCAGGTAATCCCAGTAATGAAATACCAGAGATGTAACTGTAATAATAATATTGTTTACTCCGCATTTAATTTAAAATAATTTACAATATAAAATACTATAAAAGCCTACCGTGCATAATAATGTCAATCTAAAGTAGCTTAATTTCCAATATTCAATAGCCAGATTATACTGTATAAAACAGTTTCAAATAGCCCATAACTGAACTATATTAGATAGCCTTCAATAAACTATATTAAATACAAATTATAGCCTTAATGCTATTTAGACTTTGTTACATGACTGTAACAAATGTATTGTGATTAGCTCAGTATACACTTATATATGTTAAAAGCATACTTAAACAAAATAGGTTAATTTCAATGTACAAAGCCTGATTGTATAATACATATTCAATAGAATTACACTATTTAAGGTAACACAGTACCGAAAAATTTGAAATTTAAAAAAAATATTTTTATTACATATTATTGTACTACAACTTTTCCTGAATAAGTGGATACCAAACACTTGGTGGAAATAATTTAATTTATTACATATAAAAGTGTTTTTGTAATGCCTTAGACACACTTTTTCGCCATAACAGTATAACTTTATTGCAAAAAAGATATTCAGTTATAGTCTAGAATATGCAACAAAATATTTGAGTTATTCTGTATGTTTCTTTATTTTCCTACAGTTGGCTAAGCTGTCAAAACATCTGCTACAAATCAGCTGTTACAAAACCATTCTTCTAACTATAAACAATTCTGTGACTGTCTGCTAAATAATTCTTGTTTTGTACAAAAAAATATAAGCTTTGCAAACTTTGTGCCTTTGAAGTGAAGTGTATTGAGAGTGCTTGAAAAATGCCAAGAAATAAAAACTTTGGGAAAAAGAAATTTACAGGAATTTAAAGTGATGTCTTAGAGGAATGTAAAGCCATGCTTGAATTGTGCAAGTTAAAACCAATTTTAACCTGAAAAACTGTATAGCATAACTTCATTACAGCATAGCTATAATGCCAATCCAGACATGTTAAATGTTACAAAGTCTTTTTAACAAAACTAATGCCTGTTTGTTTTCTTTGAACATTTAGTTTTGAACTGGTCCATGAATACTACAGACTAATGATTACTATCTACTTAAACTTATCATCTCACACCAGCTGTTGAACCCTCATTCAACACTGTTCTCCGAAAGTGTGACAAGTGTAGTTTTCAAAGTTGGCTA
>JAGFPH010007507.1:753-12809 GCA_018207615.1 Philaenus spumarius | reverse complement strand
TGATTGCTACTTCAGCTTAAAACTTATCCCACACCAGCTGTCGAAATTTAAATCGACACTGTTCTCCGAAAGTGTGACAAGTGGAGTTTTTCAAAGTTTAACTGCAAAATAACTTCACATTTTTCTGAATAGCGACATGATTTTGCTTAGACCATGAGTTGAAATAGTACAGGCTTACAATTAATTAATATAAAACTGGATAATATCACTAATTTTAAGAAAGGCTAAGGAAATTTTTTAACAATAATTTGTGTGCTTATTTTTTACTTGGGTGTTGAGCGCTATAACAAACTTTCGTCTCTCCAATCCCAAAGGGACTCATTTCTAAATTCTTTTTTGTGACATCACACATCTATAGTGATATAATAAATCAAAATTTATTTAATTTTACTTTTTTTTACTTCAAGAATTATTCTTTTATTTATATAATATAAATATGCATATCTACAAATCAAAGGTACTTTGTACTACAAAATTAAATATATATTTAAGTACTTACATTTAATATAAGTGTTGTATGTGTTTTTATAAAAACTTGTATGTTTTGGTAACTATTAATGTTACAACAATTTCTTGTATATTAAACGAATTAGCTTTCATTAAAAGGGGTGGATTTTTCTTGATCTTTATTATTTAGTAAGGGAGGGATTTTCATTTCTTCTCTTTAAATTAAGTATTGTACATTTTTCTATTAAGGGCATATCACATATCTTTTTACTAAGGGCGTATCATCTTTTTTTACTATAAAATTTCTGATGAACAAATTGTTTATTACACTATTTAATTTGGATTCTTTGTCTTTGCCTGTAATGGATAATTCAGATTTCTAGGTTTCGCCAACTAAGGTAAGCAGGTCATTCAATGACATATTTTGGTCACTTGATTATATATTTCTTTTATTAATACATGTGCAGTTTTTATGTGGTCCCAGTAAGTTTCCAATTTCGTTAGACTGGCACAAGCTCATAATTGTTACTCATGTAATTTTAGGTGTTCATCAAGAAAAATCACTCCTTTTGCCATCAGTAATTACAGTTGGTCACAGCAGTCAGTATTACCTTGAATGAATAGTGAGCAGAAGTGAATTGTTTGCTTAACTGTTTTAATATTGTCACTAGTTTTTTTAATTTTTTTAATGGAAGGTCTTTAGACATTTTATCATAGAAAAAAATCTTGCCATTGTTAAAGTGATCAATCCTTTTAAAAGATCTTGCTTCCGCTAAATAAACTCTCTTTTTATTGATAGAGAAATTCAGCTGGTTTCATCCTTTCTGAATTGAGAAAACCTATCACTTCTCTCTCCTTTGGTATTTCTCTCCTATCACGATTTTATTCTTTGGTTGTTTTGCAAAAAGGATACATGTTTAAAACAAATTTCCCAAAAAAAGGGGTTTGGAAAATGTCTGGACATAAATTTTATCTTCGCTTCTAGTTCAAATAGAATGTCACAACAAACGTTGGGTAGATTTTAACCTGTGCTATCTACAGGGCATACCATAATTTAAATCTAAATATACAGGGTGTAAAAAAATAAAAATAATATGCAAAATTATCATTATGGTTTTATTTGTATGGTTTAGCTAAATTAAGTCTTAAAAGGCACCAAAATATTACAGTTTTTAACAAATCTTTAAACTTTTTCAATCACTTCTAATTCCCATTTTGAAAAAGTACAATTATATAAAATATGGGCTCAGATTGTCAAACTTAACACAACAGTACAAATTTAATCAAAACTATATAAGTATATAAAAGTGTTTAGAAAAAGTACTAAGCCTGGTGTATAATGGAGATTCCATACGTCAAACTGATTCGCAGAGTAGACATGGGAACAATTATTAATAGATTATTACTATACAACCTCATCTTAGTGATCCTGCATTTTTGTTCATATCAGTTCCAATCAAGCCTTTGTAAGGTTTAGTTCTGTCTGTTTAGAATTGATCACAGTGCAGTTGTCAAATAATTTGTAAAGAAAATAACTGGTTCAGAAGAAATTGTTCATGATATGACTACAACTCCAGCAAAGCCTGCCCCATCATTTGCAACCGTCAAAAGACATATTTCAAAGCAGGTCAAGATTCTAGTGAAGATGATGATAGAAGTGCGAAACCATCGACAAAGACACAATAGAAAAATGAAAATTTGGTGATGGTTGATGCCAGGTATTTAGCATCATAAAGTATTAGTGAAATCATTTTCCACATTTTAAACCAAACAAAGTTTATTCTAGTTAAATGACAAGAATGTGTTCACCAGAGAAGAAAATTGATAAGGTTAGTGTCTAAACTACTCTTCTGGAGAAATTTAACAATGACAAAGAATTTTTCGAACTTCTAGTCACCCATAATACCCCATTTCGACCCAGAAACAAAATCAGAGTTATGGAAATGGAAGAATGCTGACTCTCTTTAATCAAGAAAGTTTAAAATGACAAAGTCCATCGGAAAATCATAATGGTTTTAGTTACATCAAAGATATAATGTTGTTGATTTATTAATTACATCATGGTAAAAACGTATTATGAATTTTATTACAAACTGTGACAGGCCGCCAAAGAAAAGTGCCGAGGAGAACTAAGCAAAGGATATTTACTCTCACTGTAAGATGATGTCCACAAGTAGATAGGTGTAGTTAATAGACAATTCCACACCCACCTTACTCTCTAGACCTGTCCCACTACACTTCTAACCATTTCCCGAATTACATTTTAAAGAAGCACTAGAAATAATTGAAAAAATGAAAATATAATGGTTATAAAAAGTATACATATACATTATTCTTAGAACTTTCTGTACTATTTTGAGTTAAATCCTAACAAAAAACTCTTAAACCTTTTCTCTTTACAATATGGTATAGATATATGGGGCCTTCATAAATAATCAAGTCTCAAAAATTCCAAAACTAAAATAAAGAGACTAAAACTTTTGAAACAACTTTTAGGAGACTACTGAAGTTAAATTGATAAATTTGGTATGTAATGCTCAAGTCTCGGTATGGCACTTTTGGCAATTGATGCAGCTATTAAAACTTGCTTGTTCCTTCCACAGGCAAAGATGTGCATCTTGTCAGACACATAAGCTCACTATAAGCTCTTTCTGTTGATGCTTCTTTTCTACGTCCTATCTTTTACCCTAGTGACATGAAATGCTCTGAAGTCTAAAGATTCTAATAGGTCTTACATTTAGATAAATAGACCACTGTACCCTATTGCAGCGAACGTTTGTCGGAGCCTTGGTTTTGCTGGCATTACTCGTAGCTAGAAGTCGTAATAAGAAGTAAAACTTTAAAAAACCTTACATACTTACAAATAATAATTAACTAACAAGAGTTACAAGAATTATGTTTCATATTTAGCATTTGCTGATTTGCACCCATATCTGCCACTTTCAGTGTATAACGTAGATTACCTTTTACATTCTGAGTGCATGTATAGCTACATCAGAGCAAAAACTTAATTAAGTTTTTAAATATACTGAATTATTTGATATTTAAATTCATTCTTTTGATTCTAGAACCGTAATTTGTTTCTTAAACAATATTTAACAAGTTACACTTTTGTAAATCCTTCCATTCACTCTTACCTTGCAATAAGAGACATAGAGATAGGAAATATCCCCATACTCCTTCCTCCCATCAGGTACTCTGAGGTTGTGACTTGCTTCTTTTTAGCAAAGAAAGCAAAGTAAACACCAATCAGAGATGATAGAACCAACATCGCTCCAAACACTGTATAGTCTAGCCAGTCGAAATATTTCTCCTCCACTACAACTCCAGCTTTTCCCATAGTTTTATGCATTCTGGAAATATAATATGATTATATTTATTTACTATAATAATGAAACATTTATTTAAAAATTCAGATACCAAATTTAATAAATTTACCTGTTTGAAACGTAGAATGAGATTTTCTAAACTTATGCAAAAAACCCTTTGAGAAAAGTCTATTTATATTTGTTCTAGAATTTTATAATGTTTTCCCCTTTCAAATTCAAAAAATGTATTCAATCAAAATAAAGTGTTTTTCTTATACTTCTAAAATTAATATAAATCCGGCTAAATGCTTGTATTTGAATCGGGTTATTACCATTGACTTTTTTTGTTATGCCTTTCCATCTCCTTTATCAATCCTACTGTCACAAAGTGTGTAAGTTTAACTATCATTAAACTATTTGCTTATGACTTGAACATTCCCAAAAACTGGAGCAGCTGAATCCTTCTTGCACGACCAACTCATTCTCAACGGTTTCTTATTTTATATTCTTTATCATCAAGATACCGGACAATGATTTCTCTTCTCAAAGGCTTTAGTCAATGAATTAACCCTACCATCTTGCCCTCTCTCGATTCAATTATGAATGCTAAACGAGCTACTCAAGAAAATGAACTCCAAGGCCGAGTTTCCAGCAGTAATAAATAACAGCAGTAAATATAGTAAGAGAAGAGAGTTGGAGATAGTGTAATTTTATTGGCTGTCTGCCATGTCTGTTCTAAAAGATTTAATATTCATGTCAGAGTGTCGCTAATAAATTGTATACTTGTTGTGCCAACTGATCTTGTTAACTGGACATCTGTCATCATTCAATCAATGATGGCTAAGGTAACGGGTCAGTGGCGAAGTAAGGGTGGGCCTGCTCTATAAAAAATCTTCAAATTTTGATAGGAGAGGTTTTCACCTCTTCAACAATTCATTTTATATTTAAAATTGTTGATGTAGAATGCAAAAAAAATGTATAACTCTAAAAAAAGTTCAATAAAACATTTTGTCACACATTCAGGAAAGCTGATAGTAAATATGTGAATAATGTTTAACAACTATCTCACTGGAATTAGACCACATCTTTCCTCATTGTAATTTCCATTAACTTGACAACTAATCTCAGTTAGGGCACACAGAGTATAGGCCTGTTAATTTACTGATTTTGATGTAACACTTTTAGGAAAGAAGGGGGCTCTATGGTGTTTATTTATTTATGTGCTAGTCCTAATAATTCTCGAAGTCTGGAACACAAACTCCCATTGAAATGTGTTTACAATATGTTTTCTACTCACATCTCACAAGTAAGATGTATACATCACCTAAGAAATAATAAACTAATATTTAATTCAGTCATTATAGCCCACGGATCGGTTTTTATAATTATTATGTTATAGGTGATTTTTATAGGTTAAAGTTTAACATCACTAAAAATGCCTATATCGAAGACGTAATAAATCATCATTAAAACATTACCCACTACCGAATCTCAAATTACCGCTAGCGGGTAGCGATAAATAACAAGTTAAAACCAATATTTACATCCAAATTTCTAATAGTGCTTCAAATGTACATATTAATAACATAAAACTGGCAACAATTGGTATAAAAGATAAACTAACAGCCCACAACGCCCTAATAACTAAAGCTGATAAGGGCAATTCAACAGTAATTATCGATAAGACTATTTACAACAACAAAGTACACGAATTCGTTCAAGCAAATAATGTAAACAAAATATTTAAGGACCCCACTGCCATTTACAATAAATATAAACTTGAATGCAAATGGAACACTACTGTTCAACCTTGATATATGGTGCCTAAAAACCATCAATCCACACGACGCTGTCTTGAGAGGACTACTCAAAATTCAAAAGCCTAATTCCCCTATAGTAAATTTCATCCCAGCTCCTGGATACAAACTATCTAAAGAATTGGATAGGTTAATTACACAAACACTAAGTTTTTGGAGAGAACTACAGCCTTAGAAATATTATGGACCTTATGAAAAAGATAAAAATTATAGAAATAGAAAATTCCCACAAATTAGCTTCCTATAACATAGTAAATCTGTACACCTACATCCCTGTCCAACAAACAATAGGCATACGGCACACAACCTCTTTAAGAAGTCCAACCTACAAAAATTGACAATAGACGAACTTATAAACCTTCACAAAATAACCCTAAACCAGAATTATTACGCTTTTAATAATGCAAATTTTCTCCAGAACGATAGCCTAGCCATGGGCTCACCTTTATCAAGTATCTTACCTGAAATATACCTGATCCATATATAAAATAATTACCTATATGCTGACACCAACCCTTACAAATTTTCTATCATAGATATGTGGACGATAGCATCATTTTATTTAATGGCAGCGATAGACAGTTAAATCTCTTGACTAGATTCATAAACAAGATAGACCCAAACCTCATTTTTACCTTGAACATGGAAAACAACAATACCTTGAACCACTAAGACCTAAAAATATCCAGAAAATGCAGTGAAATAACTTTTAATAATATAATAAACTGAAAACCAACGATCACTGATAAAACCATACATGCTACCTACCACCATGCACCAGAACAGAAACTTGCAGCCTACAATTGTTTTGTACATAAACTTTTATCCCTCCCCCCCCCCCCTCATGTCACCTGAATGCTATAAAAGGGAAAGGAACATCATCAAGTACATTGCCCAGGCCAACGGATACAAGACCACCATTTGGACCAATTGATTAAAAAACACCTTAAAAAAGCTTTGAAAACTCCTATAGAACCAAAGAAGAAGAAAAAGAAAAATATGTGTCCTGTGAATACAGTACCATACTTAATAATACTCTTAAGTATATAATGGCAAACAACCACATTACTGTCATGTACACAACAGTTAACAAACTAGAATATTTATGCAAATCGTAAACCAGTGCCACAGTTGAGACACACAAAGGAAGTTGTGCAATGATTGTCCTAGCTTTTATATAGGTCAAACTGGATGTCCCTTTCACAAGAGGTTCAAAGAGCATTTGCCACCCAATAACCTGAAAACAATAAAATCTACATAATATGCCGAACACCTCATTAACAACCTCCAATCACACACAAACATTAATACAAACATGAGTATTTTACATAGATGTAGAAAGTTACTCTTTAAATGCACTGGAGGAGTTCAAAATGTATAAAGCCTACAAAGCCGAACCAAATAATATATTAAATGACCAACTATCCTTCAAATCAAACATACTATACCTTATAGTGACCTTTATAGTGAGACACAGGAAGGGTACTTAGTCCAACAGCGTCCAAATTGCCTCCCAGTGCTTGATCCAATGCATTTTAAATCAGGGGTTTCATATAGAAGGAGACGCGACAAAATGTTGCGAGGAGACACAAGAAGGCAGCATTGCTTGACAGCTCCTCCTTCGTCGTGAGCAGACAGTCTGTTCTTCTTTTGATTGTGCCCATGCATCAGATTTATTCCAATGAGGCATCACGTGGTTGAAAATTAGTTTATGTCGTGTTTGTATAGAAGATGGAACTTGATTCAGACAAAATAGTGACCCTTGTTCAAGAAAGGGTCTCAATATTTAACCCAGAGATGAAACAACACCACAATCCATAGGAGTTTAGGCCTACAGACATCCATCGTTCAACAACATAATGAATGTCATATAGTTTATGTTTAAAATTTTATTTTCATTAATATACAAATCAATTTGCTTCAATTGTAGTATTTTTATTTGAAAAATTATATTAATAAGTAAACATCAAATATTTATTTTTAGTATTTATTATAAAAGAATAGGAAAGAAACTTATATCATTCGAAAGGTACTGTGCCATAGATTTATGCAAAACATAATTATTTGTTCATATTGCCATTAAGGCACGTAAAATAAATTAAACATACAGTTTCCTCAGTCCGGGAATGTGTTTTAAGAGGGGGAGTAAAGAGGGTCCCCACGCTTTATTTATTGTGTCCAATGTCATTAGTACAATCTGAATAAAAAAATATAGACCTCTGTTCTTCACTGTACACCTTAGTTTGTCATATATTTTGTGCATGTTGAGACGGGCTCGCTTCGCTCAGCCCGCTCAAGTCAAAAATTATAAAAAATAATTTTCCATAACTAATTGTAAAATCGACTAAGTCTTTAAGACAGGCTTAATCAGTGTTAGACAAGCTTAGAAAGCAAGGTCCAAGGCGACTCGTTCAAGGCCAAATGTAGAATTGTCGGTGCAAGTTCATAAGAACAATGGAAAAATTAAATATTCAAATTTAGTTGATATTTTTATATTTTTGTATAAAGCAAAGTAAATGGATTAATTTATATAAGTAAAGTTTTTTGATAAAATGAAAGGTGTTAAAAGTATGCGTAAAACTAAAGTAACACAAAAAACCAAAATTGGTAATTTTGAAATTTGGAAAAAAGTAAAAAGTGTAAAGTATAGACATAGACATAGACATAGACATAGACATTCTTTATTTGCACAATACATTTTTTTATGTTTATGTACATACAAAACAGGTGCATCGTCACTTATACAAACATAGAATCAGATACATGAAACTAGTACAGTCAAAAATAGTAGAACACAATACAAGTTAGACATAGTAAAAATGAACAATTACCATCAAGAAGAGGAAAATCAGTTCCAAACAAACTGGTCACACAAATAAGGGACTGTCAAAATATTCCTTTAATGAATAGAAAGCTCTGTTAATAAGCTCACTCTTTAGTTTTTCCTTAAATAATTTTACGCCCATGGACTTATAAGAACTAGGTAATGCATTGTACAATTTCAATCCTGCATATAAAGGGCTTTTTTCATACAGAGTTAAACGATGGTTAGGTAATCTAAAACCATATCCATTCCGTGTACTATAATTGTGTTGGAATCTGTATAAGTCCGGTAATTCATTCTTTATAGAGTGTACATAACTCAAAGTTTCATAAATATATATTCCTATCAGTGTTAAAATTTTTAAGTTTTTAAAATGTGTTTTACAAGAGCTTTGTGGGTGGGAATTGGTCATGATACGTAAAACCCTTTTTTGCAATCTGAAAACCGCACCAATGTTAGTCGCCTGTCCCCACAAAACAATGCTATATCTCAGAATTGATTCTACATACGCATAATACACTACTTTAATAGTTTCCAAAGGAACACAATCTCTCAAGTGCAAAAATACAAAAGATATTGATCTAATCTTTTTTTGGATGTTGTCCAAATGTCCCTTCCAGCTGAAATTTGCATCAAACTGAACTCCCAGAAATTTGTGTGAGTATACCAAATTTGGGAAGTTACTTTCTACCACTGTGTTTCTGACCGAAAATTTGATGACTTGAGTTTTGTCAAGATTCAGTTTTAGACCGTTTTTCTTAAACCAATCTTCTATAAGCTTTGTCACCTCAGAAAGAGATGTAAGTAACTCTGTACTGGAATCATTTTTTACTATAGCGGTCGTATCATCAGCAAACAAAATCAATTCTTTATTTATTGCTCTGGGAAGATCGTTAATGTAAATCAAAAAGAAAAGAGGACCCAAAATTGACCCTTGAGGTACTCCAATGGTAATATCTTTCCATTCAGACATATGTTTCTTACTGTTAGATAATATTATAGTTCTCTGTTTCCTGTTCAAAAAGTATGACTCTACCAAAGAAAGACAACTTCCTCCCATTCCATAATCCTTCAATTTAGACAGTAACAAAGAATGATCAACGCAGTCGAATGCCTTGGACAAGTCACAGAATATCCCGGCTGAGGCCCGCGACCCATCCAGCGCCTCCAAGACCTCATTTGTGAACTGTATGAGAGCTGAAGCCGTGCTCACACCCCTCCGAAACCCAAATTGTTTATCATAGAATAAGTTATTAGTTTCAAAGAAGTTCACTATCCTAAAATTTACAATTTTTTCAAAAATTTTTGAAAAGTTGCTTAACACAGAAATAGGACGATAATTATTTATATTTGTCCTTAAGCCTTTCTTAAAAACTGGCGAAATTTGCGCATATTTAAGTTTATCCGGAAAAATACCTTCTTTCAAACACTGGTTGATAATTAATGCTAGAGGCTCAGAAATTATATCTACAGAGGATTTGATCAACTTTATAGGTATTTCATCCCATCCAACCGAATTCTTGTTTTTCAGAGACCCGATAATTTTTTTTATTTCCTTTCCAGTTGTAAGTTCAAAATTACAGAGTGATACACTATTCTTAGCACAAATATCTTTTACAGACCAATGAACTCCTATAGCGGTGGCTTTTTCTACCTTAGTGTTATGTGCTATGTTTGAAAAAAATTCATTTAGTGTTTTAGCTACATCAACCGGGTGAGTTATTTTGGTATCATTTTTATCTTTCAAAATAATTCCGTTATTTATTTTAAAACTATTTTGATGGAGTTCTTTATTAACAACATTCCAAGCGGCCTTCGATTTGTTTACTGATTGATCAATGTATACACTGTTCGCCATTTTTTTAGCAGTTATAACTACCCTCTTAAAAATACTTTTATATAATTTCACATAGCTTAAAAAATGTATATTCTTATTTGATTTCGTTTCCCAATGCAATTCACGCTTTCTTTTACTTGAAATCTTTATACCTTGTGTGACCCAGTTCAAAACAACTGGTTTTGTTTTAGGCATATGTCTGAAAGTCTTTGGAGGGAAAACACTATTTAACGTCATTAAAAATTTTTTTAAAAAGTCATCATAGTTTGCATTTACACTCACACTTGGATCAAAAATAAAATTATTATCTTGATTCAAACAATTAACGAACTCCTTCATTCCCACCTCAGAAAATATTCTAACATTAGTTAAGGTACACTTTTTTCTTATAGGTTCAATTCCCCCTTGAAACGGGAGATTTAAGAAGACAGCAGTATGGTCTGACAGTCCCAGATCAGTATTCAACCTAAACTCAACACTATACTTCCTCCCGGTAACAATGTTGTCCAGACAAGACCCAGAATGCCGAGTCGGTCTGGTCGGCTCATTAAACTGCAATAGGAATCCACTACATTCAATTATTTCTTTAAATTTATAGGAAAATATACTACTTTCTAGGACATCTACATTGAAGTCTCCAGCAATAAAGACTGATTTACTTTTTAAACTTTTTTGCAAAATATAAAGAAGTTTCTCAAATTTAGAGAGAAACATTTTTTTTGTATTATAGTCAGGAATTGTATAAATAGATACAACAATTGAGTTGTAATCTAAGAGCTCCACAGCTGAACTCTCAAATACTAGATCTTCATTTAGACCCGAAAAATCATGTACAACCTTATATCTACAACTCCGCTCCACCAACAGACAAGAACCCCCTCTCAGAAAGTTTTTTCTGGCATAGATAATTAACGTCATTAAAGGTTAACAGAAACAGATTTTGGTAAATTTTGAATTTTGCAGCATAACTATCAATTTAAAAGTAAATTAATTAATAAAAGTTAAATTTAAATGAATTAAGGTAAATGGCCATGAAACATGATAACTGCTAATTAAAAATAAAATATGTAAGGTTAATAGCTCACGGGCGTTAACGTATTTTAGTAAAAATAGAAAGTATAGGCCTAAAAAGGCCTAAACTCAATTTACATTAACGGCAATTGATAATATAAGATAACCGGCAATGTAAAGGCTCCAGAGAGATAGATATAGATAAAAAAATAAATTCATCATAGTTAATGTACCCAAAATGAGAATTTTCGGAAAACCAAAAGTGTTAGAACTCAGGAACCAAAAGGGATAAAAACATGGGAAAAACAGTAAAACAATCGTCGGGTTTACAGGGAACAGTAACAGTAATAAAAAGTGCCGGAAAACCGAAATCGCGGAAAAGCGCGGTACGGGAAAGTGCGGAAAACACGTAAGAGCGTAAATACCGAACCGAACGTCGTACAGTTTCAATTCAAGTTTGCAGATAATCCAGAAGTTGTCCAGAACAACAATCTGAAGAGATATCCAGAATCCAGTTACGGGATCGGGAGTTATAGGAAATCGGTGAAAAATAGAACAATTTTGACAAACCAAAAATGACATGAATATTTCGTCGGAAGGACAGGATTTAAGTTGAACCGACCACCGATAAGATAACTCCGCCCACCAGCCAATGCTGGTAACAACTTTCACTACAAGTAAACATTACATAATGGAAAAATCGTCGTAATTAAAAGTTAATTAATTCAAAACTTATAAAACTAATTATCCTGATGGCAGGAAAATTAACTAAAAAATTCTCCTTCAAATATTAATGAAGTTATTCGCTTTTA
>JAGFPH010007506.1:46373-59659 GCA_018207615.1 Philaenus spumarius | reverse complement strand
GTAGTGTAAAAGTATGTTTGAATAATAAACCAATAATAACATAGATTCGTAATATTTTTATGTTGACGTTATTCATTTAATGAGAGTTAACAGGTAATTATTTTAATATTTTACAATATAAGTATTAAGTACAATTTATTAAATTTAATTAGAATATTTAAAGTGAATAGTAGTTATTGTATTAAATAAATCTACCCCTTCCTATCTCTACTTTTCTTATTTGTAATTGGATACTGGAACCTATGGTTACACTTGTTCAGTCGAAATGGATGAAAAAATTCTAATTAAACATTGGAGTGGCTATTAAAGTGAATTGTTAACTGAAACATGCAAATCTCCGATTCCAGGTAGGATTGAAGTCCTTGTCATAAGTAAAAGAACTAAAATAACTTTCAAAAGGCTGTGTTTACTAAAATAAATTATCATTCATCCTATTTATACATCTTTTAAATTAGGGCAAAAGGCTTAAGTTAGAAATTGTTAACGAATTGTTATTGTACGAATAAAATATATATTTTTTGTGATTTCAATGTTAACGTGGTCAAACTTCAATGGTAAAAAAATCAAAGTTATATAAAATAAATGTTCATGGTTTTTTAAAAATAAATAAATATATACCTATATATACACATACATAAATATCTTATAACAATTATGCAAAACATCCCAAGCCAGAGGACCAGGTAACTAGTCATATCGCGTCAGCTTAGAAGCAAGCCAACCACCGTTTGCTTTACTTCCGCCCTCCTACCCTCAAACTACAGATGTGATAAGTTACCTAGTCTAGCCGAGATTCAAACCCAGTATCTTCTGATCAGGAAGATTTTATGCTATCCACTCAGCTATCATGGTTTGTCAATAAGAACTGAGAACAAAACAGCATTTCAGTTACGTGCTACCATATTGCCTATCTCGCCCCTTCTCTTAAATTATAATATATTATACTGCAATGCAAGCCATGAGTTTGTTAAAACTTTAAGTGCTTCTCCTGTATTGTCAATTTCTGACTTAAGCCCTTTTGCCATACTTCAAAGATGTATATATATATATATATATGTCGTATATGTATATGTATATATTTACATATACCCGGTTTCGCTTCTTAAGTTGATCGCAGAAAATTTACACATGCAAGTGGCTCTCTGTTAGAAAATATCATATCTCAAGTGGATCTGTATACATTTGTAAAATATACGCATCGTAGTGGCTCCCTCGTGTAAATTTCATTAACTCATGTTGATCTATATTCGTTTGTAAAATATGCGCATCGTTGTGGCTCTCTGGTGTAAATTTCATTAACTCTTGTTGATCGATATACGTTTGTAAAATATGCGCATGGTATTGGGTCTTTTCTCGGACAGTATAATTCCTATGGGACTGTCTGTGCTGTTATGAATGTTAAGCTAAGATGCTTTGAAAGAAATTAATGTTTCTAATAATTTATAATTTATAAGGATATTTATACTCATCTAATTCAAAGGTAAGTTTATCTTTTTGATATTCAATGGAAAAATAATTGAAGTAAAAATGTATTGTTTAATTTATTTTAACGTTTAAAACAATTACGACATTGTTAAGGTATTCTTTTGCTGTTGGATATTTTAAGAAAATTTCTAAAATGGTTTATAACTAGTTTAGGCAGAACTCACACTATTCCAAATAGAAGAAATTATTTGAGTAAGACATAAAAGCTTTTTATGGCAACGTGCTTTCGATGATGCACACCTGTCAAAGGTTACCAAATAAACGTTTTGTTTGTTCTAGTCTTTTGTAAATTGTTTGCCGACTATTTATTTGCTTCAGACAATATGATTTATACAGATTCATATAATTTGGT
This sequence comes from Philaenus spumarius, assembly GCA_018207615.1. Classification (NCBI taxonomy): domain Eukaryota; kingdom Metazoa; phylum Arthropoda; class Insecta; order Hemiptera; family Aphrophoridae; genus Philaenus; species Philaenus spumarius. Next base: position 57,822 of record JAGFPH010007506.1, on the reverse strand, counting down.
TCACTTTGTAGGCAATTACTTACAAGAATAGTAGTAGCATTTCTTGAACAAAGGTCCCTTTTTTAAAAATATCATACTCAGACATTCCTGTTTCAAACATTTTGATTGAATTGTGACCCTTATTCAAGAGTATTTTAGTAGGTCGTTTAGACAGCGATAACAACATAATGTAAGTTTGTGTTGTCGCTTAATGGTAAATAAAAATTTACATAATTATTTAAGTTGCGTCTAATATAACTTAAAGAACTAAAGAGGAAAATGCAGACATTCTGATACCCTACGCACTATTAATTCAAAGTTCCCTATGTTTTCCAAATTATTTTTACATCAACATTTTAAAAGACTGCTTAACAATAAATTTGTTTGTGTGCTTACATTAATTTTTAAAAATTACTTTACATTGAAAAAAGCAAGGTTTGCATTTTTTAAATAGGCATAACCTAGATTGACGGGCTACATTTATTGTTAATGTACTTGCAATGTATATTGTAAATATTGAGCTTGACTTGTGAGAAGATATACTTGATAGAGTAAACTTTGAACACAAAATCTCACAACTAATACAATAGTCAAAATATAATTAACTCATAATTTGACTATTGTAGCTCGTGTATCACTGAAGATGGCGACTGTGTCGTTGAAACGCGTATGAGTTAATTATTAGTTGTGAGATTTTGTGTTCAAAGTGTATTCTATCAATGTATATTGTGTTTTTATATTTGGAATAACAGATTAGTGAATAGTATAGGGTGAGTTTAAATTATTAAAATGCTTTCTGCCTGTTATATGAGTCCTAATCTGGCGTTAGAAATCAATTGAGTTAAACTGCCTTTTGCAGAGAAAGAAGCGACATCTCAACAATTTCATAGTCATTTAAAGCATTATAATCATCCATCTTGTTTTTAGTAATATGTATATTTTTGGTAGCAAACGTTAACAATTAAAATGTAACAAAAAAAGAACACATTTTAATAATAATGCTGGTACCGTACTGATACTATGTAATAATGAAATTACTATTACACTCGTCGTAAATGTATACAGGAGGGCGTTCCGATCTCTGCTCATACTTTTGGTCAAATATAAATGAAATTTGAAAATTATGAAATAAATTACAGACATGATATCATATTTTTACTGCAAAATAGACAAATCAAGTATTAATTATATGCGTTTACAAAAACTACTATACTTGTCGTAAATCTATAGAGAGAGGTGGGGAGTTCCGAGTGCTGCACATATCTTTAGTGAAATACTATTTCTTTGATAGCCAATTACTTATAATCTGCTTATTATTAATTAACCTGTAAAAATCTTATAATTTTAAAAATTAAAAGCTATTTTTATAAATACCACTTGTCGATGAACACGAATAGCCCATTTATTTTCTATGCAATTCAGACAAACGTTATGTAATAATTAATGGAAACTACATATCCATCACATATAACTGTTCTTCACAGGTATACGATCCGTTGACCCGAAGGACCATTCTGACTTGGTTTTTGTTTAATTGTGTTTTTTTATTTTATGTTAACACTTTCCTATTCAAGTACAGTAAAACTAATAAGGTATAAATTAATCAATTATAGTTATTATGGCGTAGCACATTATCATAATTTGTGTTCTACACAGTTTTTATGTATACATTACGTTGACATTTCTCATAAGACGGATGTTTCCTAAAGTATTAAAAATAGTGGGCATTTTACTGCTTAAATGTTTTACCTTTCTACCTTGTTTTTTTGTTTGTTTCATTGTGTTGTTTTAATTTTATGTGAACATTTTCCTATTGGAGTACAGTAAAACTAATAAGGTGTATTCATCGATTATAGTTAACGTGACGTAGTACATTCCCATAATTTGTAATCTACTTGGTTTTATATGTATACATTACGTTAAGATGTCTCTTAACACGGATGTTTTTTAAACATTAGAAATAGTGGGCATTTTATTGCTTAATATTGTGGACTCTATGTTTAAAATAATCACAATTATGTAATTTCAGCTTTAATATTTTTATGAAAAGAAATATAACAAACATTCAAGCATATTATATATATATTTTTAATTCCTAATACAATTAGAAAAGTATGGTAAAAATAACACTTTTGGGAAAGTAAACAAAAAATATCAAATGAAGATCTAAAAAAACAAAAACAAATGAAAACTACCTGCAGCACGTTCTCTGGCTCTCAACCTCGCGTGCAGCTTCAATATGTGCGCATGAGCACAACATCAAATTTCAAAGCTGAAACTGTAAAGCACACACTTCCATACAAAGATATGTATCTTTTCATAAACTGGGGGAAGGGTACTGACATTAAGCGTAAGGATTACATATGTTACCGGCAAAGTACGAAATCAGGCATTATATAGAATGACTAGGAATTATATACAATGCCTAAACCGGGGCTGGTAAAGTATGAAATATCGCGCATTATATACTTTGCCTAGTCATTCTATACAATGCCCGCAGGCGCATCAGGCAAAGTATGAAAACACTGTTTCAAGTCTCAACATGTTTACTTCCCCGCCCCTCCCGGCCCTAACAATTATAATATTTCGTCGTATTATCACTTTATATAATTAGAATAAAAATAAAACTAGAGGACTTACCAAAACTGTTTAGTCACAGTACTTTGCCGATAACAGTATGATTATAATATTTATATAATTATAATATTTCGTCGTATTATCACTTTATATAATTAGAATAAAAAAATAAAAAAAAAACTAGAGGACTTACCTAAACTGTTTAGTCACAGTATTTTGCCGATAACAGTATGATTATAATATTTGTATAATTATAATATTTCGTCGTATTATCACTTTATATAATTAGAATAAAAAAAAACTAGAGGACTTACCTAAACTGTTTAGTCACAGTACTTTGCCGATAACAGTATGATTATAATATTTGTATAATTATAATATGTCGTCGTATTATCACTTTATATAATTAGAATTAAAAAAAAAAACTAGAGGACTTACCTAAACTGTTTAGTCACAGTATTTTGCCGATAACAGTATGATTATAATATTTATATAATTATAATATTTCGTCGTATTATCACTTTATATAATTAGAATAAAAAAATAAAAAAAAAACTAGAGGACTTACCTAAACTGTTTAGTCACAGTATTTTGCCGATAACAGTATGATTATAATATTTGTATAATTATAATATTTCGTCGTATTATCACTTTATATAATTAGAATAAAAAAAAAACTAGAGCACTTACCCACTGACCCTTTAGGCATTCTATAAAATGCCTAGTCACTATATACAATGCCTAGGCAAAGTGCTGAAATTAATGTAATTTTTATTCCATTTCACACTTTGCCCAAAACCGCTAGTCATTGTATAGAATGTCTAGGCATTCTATACAATGCCTGGATTTCGTACTTTGCCGGTAACATATTGTTATGCAAGTATAGAGAAAGAATTAAAGGGGAAAAGGCTCATTATATTAAATGTTACCGATAATATCAAGTGGTATTAGGGGGTGCTGCATTTCCACAGTGCCTATTCGCGAATACAACTAAAACCGTAGTACAACTGTAATGAATCCGAAGTTTAGTGAATAGAATGTTTCGCTCAAAAAAAAAAAAAACATCCTCCCAAACTGAACCTCTACTCTTATATTAATTAACAATGGAGATATAACATATTAAAAATGTATTAAATACAAAATCCGCTGCTTAAGAGCCTAAAACTATTGTGCACAGTCATTATTTATATAATAATAAAGAACATTAAAACAATTTTTTTTTTTACTTATAGGTACTTATATTTAAATAGGATTGTTGTCAAATGTTCTTCTGTGGGACTAATTAGTGTTCTTTAATGTCCTAGTAAAGTAATAATAACTCAGTTGAAATAGTAATTAAGACCGAAATAATAATCTACCTTGAATAAACGCCCTACACAATCTCAATATCATATTAATGAAACTTAACACGCAAGATTTAATATATTATGTTTGGTACTACTGACAGCCAACACAGCATTATCGGTTATCCAGTAAAAGTCAAACGGATATCGAGAAAAATTATTTTTCGTCGCTATCTTCCTAACGCTTTAGTTCAAGCAAGAACTCTGCCTTTCAATAGCCTTCAACTCTTAGATTGTAACCGAGACCCAATCTCATGATGTCAATGATTTACAACAATTTAGAACAACTATTGTTTGCTTTTGTGGTCCATGAAGATCTTAGTTTCATTCCAACATTTTTAAACAAAGTAATTTCTAGTGAACTGTTAAATACTATTAGTTGTTCAATTATTGTTCATATGTTCAACAAAATGCTAACGTACTATATGTTTTTTTACGCATAATGTATATTTTAGTAGAATAGTATGGGGTTTTGCTGAAGTCTAACCTTGCCTACAGGCATCCCACATAAAATTAATATATTATCATATTTTCACACATCTGATATTGTTTATTAGTATTGTATTATTCAGTATTTTATTAGATTTACTTCAACATAATATAATAACTAAGCTCACACATTTTAGGGTCTATAAAATAAGTTTTTAGTGAGTAACAAAACTTGAAATGTTGGTTTTCGAAATTTTAAAATAATATTTTTTGTATCAAGGCTGGGTTGCAATATAAAAACCCCCTGAACCCTGAACTAAACTAACTTAAATGTCTAATAACAGTATTTTTTGAGTTTTTAAACATGCGTAAGTTGCCAACACTTCTTATTTTGATAAAAATATTTCAACAAATAGATTACTCAAGTAGTAGTATTCTAAAGTTTTCCTGATGGGCTTTTCTTAGTGGCTTATAATTAAATAACTTTCACAAAACCAAGTTCAACCAAAACCATTACTTGATGGCATTGAAAAATATGAATATTGTACTTATAAAAATATTTCAAACAGAAGTCGGTATGAATAAAATATTGTTCTGTACATTAATAAACATATTTTAATCAAAATAAACAAACGTTCAAAAAAGGCAATTTTAAGAATAAAAATAATGGTACTCTATGAATAATAACAAATTAAGACATCATTCAAATGCCATTCATAGTAAATAATAATGACTGGTTTTGAAGGGAGTTGTGCTAAAAGAGTTGACTGGATAGCGTTACTACGGGTTAATGGCTCGGACTAAAGTAGGCTTATATTCAAAGCCGGCTATTGGCGATGGCTTTTTGCCATTTAAGAAATTTTTTGATGAGGAAAGTATCTTCCCTAATCCTATGAAGTCCTATTTCAGCAAAATTAAATAATATTAAAAAATATCAAACAACACAGCGTCACTAGTAAAGTTCTACGAATTATTTCCATTGTTTATTACCCACAATATAAAGGGTCACCCCAGGGCTTTTCCCGGCCAGTAAACTTTGGTTTATAGGAGTTGTGCCTTTTTTTCAGAAGAACCTTCATACAAGGACCTGACACTCTGAGAACAAACAATAATACTGACCCGAACCGTACCCACATGTTTTGACTAGATTGTAAACCCATGTTAGTTGTCTTGCTCTAGAAAGGTGGCATCTCGCTGTTGTTACAACTGAAGGGAGAAATATAATCTTCTTTTCCTAATTCTGTGTTGTGATTCTTACGGGCTAAATTTTTTTATGAAGATAATACATAAATTTATTTATATTTTTGTACTTTGAAAATGTTATTATTCAAACACTACTTTCTATCAATAAGTATATGGAAAGTAGTTTATTCATTCAATATAAATCAATTAGTTTTTCAAATTGCAGAACTAAATGATTATTATAAGACAAAGTGTCGTTCCCTATTTAAAAGATGAGAAGTTGCAGTTTTTTCTAGAATTCAGAATCCTTTCTAGAATTTTGTGAAAACGAACTTGTCATATTACTTTTGTAAAAATGTGGTTCATTGAATTACAATCATTATGTATAGTTTGCATCACTGGCTTCTACGTTGACAAGTAAATTTACAGAGAATTGATTCTTAATTTCATCAATTTTAATAAAAATTTTTGTGTAATAATGTTTACATCAGCGTGTTTTATAGACCTACATTTTATTTCAGAAGGGTTTTATTTTTAATAGGAAATTACATTTTTTAGACACATGACACAAAAATTGTAAGAATTTTATGTGAGAGTATGATTTATGTTGTATGTGAACTACAAAAAAAATTTAACAAGAAAACTCAGCTCTGTAAACCAATAATTAAAATATGAATGGATACAGAACCCAAATATCTGTGTTTAGAAGTAATGTTTTTATTCGTCTTTTGACAAAATATTTTCAACTTTAATACTTAAATTAGATGAAAGCGAGGCCAACATCCCATTAGCTGTCCTAGTAAACATTTAAGCAACACTCAACAACACTATTTTGTTTACTAGAAGTGTACATATTGGATTAACAACTCTAATATTCAATGCAGCTATAATCTTTAACTATTTATTTAAACCTACCCAGTCATAAACGTGGTTTTGATAGTAGAATAAGCATAACTTTGCTAAATAGAGTGCATGAATAGATAGTTTTATAATTGGAGATTAGGATATTTCTACATACATCTAATCGTAATTTATACTGTCATTATACCTTGATTTAGGATTGAGGAGGGGTTATAGGCCTATTTTTTATTGCTTACATACTGACCCCAATGTTCTAATTTAAAAATTCATAACTCATAAATTCGGAAAACTTGCTCAGGTGTTTCAATAGTTAGTTGTAGTACATACACCTAGTTATAATACTATACTGTCATTATACCTTGATTTAGGATTGAGGAGGGGTTATAGGCCTATTTTCTATTGCTTACATACTGACCCCAATGTTCTAATTAAAAAATCCAATTGGTAGGTGTAGGTACAACATACTGTTCCATTTTTTCTTAATGTTGAGTAATATTAATTAAGCAGCCGCCATTTTAAAACAACTTTTAAAAATTTGTTGTTTTATTAAGAGTTTTGCTCACATTGTACCTTTACTGTTATTTTATCTTGGCGATTTCAGTTAAAAGTAAACAGCACAATAATATTGCGAACTTTATAATTTTTACTTAAATGGAACTCTTTATAAACTAATAACAAAGCCACAATTTTGAAAGTAATTAACTTTTTTTGCCAAGTAATTGAAATATGAGTTTACTACTTTGCCTCATATTTCGTTTAAGGTGGTTTTAGCAACCTTTATTAGGCAGTAGAGTATGTAAAATTTAAAAACCTTTGTACTCTTCAAACTCGCTGCCATTTTGAATTGGGAGAGCACAATACTGTACAAATGGGTTAATCTTGACATTCATTATACAAACGTAGGCCTATAAGCTATACATTACAATCCAGCATGAATCGTCAATGTGTTTAGACGCAATCTTATGGAAACGGGTTTTTCTTAATACTAATTTGATGTCATTTAGAAATGGTTGCATAGACGAAACCAAACTATTCAATTATTTTCCCCTGCATCTTAAATATTATTATTTTATTTAAGCACGAAACATTTGTTAACAGCGTCCTGAAGGTATGTTTTATTTATGCGAAAAAGCAAAATAGACTCACATTGAACAATGTATACTCTTATGTGGCCAAATAGTTGTCAACATTTGAAATATAAAATACAAGTTCTGCCGAGGGAGTTTATGTGATACTGGACTTGGTTAGAATTTTTTTTACAAATTTCTATGTACAAAATTAAAACATGCTAAACATTTCAAACACGGCACCGTTCTTTCCACAAACTTTTCTGCTGATGGAGTGTATGTGCCTCCTGCTCTGCCAATTATTTCTTTTTGTTAACAAAGTTTTTTTCAAACTACTTCGAGGTAACGTTTAGACTTAGTAACACCTTCGATTTATTTTTATTTTATTTTTAAGGGCTTATGCTCAGAACGTACCGTTTTGGTGCATACTTAGTTAAAAACGTATAAAAAAAATAAAAATAAAATAAGTGTTGAGAATGTGCTAAACTAAATATTACCACCTACAATAATTATTTCAACATATAGAAAGTGTATTTTTTATTGCGTATCGTGCAGTGAATAGACGAGAACTGTAGAAAATGAAAGATTCTCAAATATCCTGACCTGTAGGTCTAAATGCTGCTGCACTCCTACAATGTTCTCACTATATTAGGGTCAAATAGCTGTAAATACTTTCTTCCTCTTTTCAATAATATGTTTAGCAAAATGTACCATTTGTCAGGTGTAATATGTTTAGAAAAATATACCATTTTACAAAATTGCTTTAATTAATAATAAACAAAACTTGTTTTTCTTTTGTAATTGACGTTAATTCGGTTAGTTATCAATTTGTGTGAATTACTTTTGCACAATATAGCGTAGGCCAACTTTCAATTTAAATTTAATTTTAGTATTCACAAAATAATAACAATCAGTAAAAATCATTTTAGTTTCTTGTTTGTTATGTCAGCAATGTAAATGTATGTACACAAGGATTTGGAGAAAGTTTGATTGCTTTGGTGGTTATTACGCTAATACACTTAGGTATAATCTTAGTATATTAGCAGAGTTTTTAATTCAAATGTAAAAAAAGTATTTATATGAGGAGTGTTTGTATTTACAGCAAAGTACATACCCGTAGTATCTTTACATCCCACTTAGAATTAATTGCTCATAATTTCATAATAATAATAAAAAAGAACAGTGGCAAAGGTTTTGATTCTAAACTTTAAATCTGTACATATAAAAGAAGAAGTCCTGACTGATTGATTGACTGACTGATTTATAATCAACGTTCAGACAAAACTATGATAGCTAGAGCCTTAAAATGTTTAGGGTACCTTAATACCACTATTTAGAAGTAGGCTACACTAAGAAAGGACTTTGCAACATATTAATTTTAAGGTTTAATATTTTGTTGAATGTAAACACATTAATATAGCAAACAAATTAGAATATTTAGAATCAGTTATTTATTACTCACAACCAACATCCTTTTCAGGTTAGGTTAAAAAAATACAAACAAACACGAATAAAAAATTATGAAAAAGGCTTACTGTATTTTAATTCAAACATCTGTTGTTAAATATAATAAATAAAACAGCTGATCAAAAACTTAACACAATTTTATGTTAGGCTAATACTGAACCAAAATACGTTTCTAGATTGTATTTAAATTTATTGCAATAGCAACAATTTAATAAATTTAGAATCATATAATTATTCTTCATAACCAACATTGTTTGTAGGTTAGGTAATAGCAAACACAAACAACGAAAAAGGCTTACTATATCGTAATTCAAACAGCTATTTGAAATTCTGCTTTACCGTAACACATTTTATAATTTGAAAATTGCCCTTTTTTAAATAAAAATAAAAAAATCTCTGTCCTGATCAATCGTCATTCCCGTGAAAATATTAAAGTAACAATAATCTGTTTCCATTTGATTTGCAGTGGGTCGTCGCAAGGATTGGTGGGGCGAAGCGAGCAGGGGGCAAACCCCTCTGGTTTTGAATAGAAGTTGTAATTTATCTGATATTTCTGGCGTTCAGATAAATATAACACAACACACAGTTATAGTAATTGTGTATTTCCGTACTTATAGATCCAGAATTATTATTATTAGCAAGCAAATTAGTTTACGACCTACTGGAAAGTTGACCGTGTGAACCGTTTGGGTTGTCCTGCTCTGCTTTAGGGTAGAAGGGTGTGCTTTACCTGAACAAATTACAATAGCTTAAACGCTTCGACGTTCAACTCAGAAATATGTCTACAGGAGAAAGTTATTTATTACACGGGTTGTGTATGTATATTGTAAACGAGTTTTGCAGTTGAAGAACTTTATGGTTGAGACCACTTCCATATTAGTCAAGGATCTGAAGGGGGTTGAGTATGCATGGAAAGCCTGACACAATTTTATTTCTGATTATTGGTATAGGCACTATAGTGATCTTGAAAAGCCATGTTGTTGCCCCCCAGCGTGGTCGACATCACCGGGGGTAGGGGGGAATATGGTGGGGGCGCCGTTTATTAAAACGCTTATAACTTGAGAATTGTTCAAGACAAAACATTGAAAAAAGCGACAATATACTCCATAAAATATGAGCTTTAAAAAAGGTTATTACGTTTATAGTCGTATAGTTGTTGGTTTATGAGTAAAGAGCATTTTTATTGGTAAATGAACAAAAATGGTGATTCAAATAAGCAAAACCAATAGTTTTGTATTAAGAAAATCACTAAAAAGGTCAAATATAGACATTTAAGTTGTTAAAAGTGCTGCAATAAATTTAAGAAAGCATGTTGAACAGTTAATGCTACTGTAGAGGTGTTTTATACGTAGCACTAATATATACAAGTGCTCCGCGCGCGCCACCGGCGACGAAAACCCCACATTTTATACCTTGTTCTAGTTTTTCTAATGGTTAGTATGAAGGACTGGTTTGACAAAAAAAATCATTCAATCCTTTTTTAAAGAACCGTAAATTTACCACAATTTAAAATGAAAATCATCTTCCTGAGAATAATACTTTTCGAGTTGCAGCCATTCAAATTTCAAGCAAATTTTCAAAAATTGTTAGTTTTTAGATAGAATTTGTGTTTTTTCACCGTGAAACAAGAGTTTTTCAGTAAAAATGATAAAGGCTAACTTTAAAGTGGAGACATATAACTTTAATATATGACCGAAATGGGATTTTTACCATGAATAGCTTATGAGATACAGCTGTTTGAATTTCGGGTACACTTCCAAAAAATAAGTAATATTATGAAATGTAAAAAAAAACTAAAGTAGTTGAAAAATTTAAGTTGTTAGTTCTAGGGTACAGTTACATACAATAACGTCAAATTACATTACATTAAAAAATTTATATTCAGCAAAATAAAAAATGTTATATAACATAATAAATACCTAAATATTATATCCATCACCTCTTTGAAGGAACTTGTCAACATTGAAAAGCGGAACCACGCAAACACTCTCTAGTACAGTCAAATTAGCCCCAAACTGGAGAATAATAAAAAAAAATAAAAAAAAGTCTCATTGTTTGAAGTTGTTCATTACCCTTTGCTCTAAATGTGGTAAACATCCCTCCGATATAGCGTCAGGTTTGTTGGTGGAAGGGGGGAAGGTGTAAAAAATGTTTTTTAGGTTTTTTAGGGCGTATTTTCAAAACATTACCCCCTAATGTTAGTTATGCGGTAAATCGCCAAGAAATTGTCAATTTAAACACGTTTTCAACCAAACCTAGAGAAATACCTTACTTTTGCCCCTCCATATCTCCAAAACTACTGATCGCAGCAAAAAAAAAAGTACAGAACCATTTTTGTAGAGAATTTATTTTAATTTAAAAATGTATAGAACAAACTAAGCTCTAAAAAGGATTTATGAAATATTTACAAAAAAACCTAAATACACACATTTTTTACCCCTTCTCACCCTCCCACCCCCAAACCCGACGCTATATCGGTGGAGACTTTTTATCACATTTAGAGCAAAGGGTAATGAACAACGTCCAACAATCAGACCTTTTTTT
>JAGFPH010007506.1:12065-29960 GCA_018207615.1 Philaenus spumarius | reverse complement strand
AAAAACATTAACTTACATTAATATAAACTTACTAATCTCCAACTCCACTTGTGTTAAATAACATAAAGATGTTTCTGTTAAAGGGATTATAACATTTCAACTTACAGACTAATAAAAACCATTAACATTTTATTAAGGATTTGTTATGATTCAAACGCGTATTATATTTTTAAGAGGCTATTTAATATTTACCCTCCGGTAAATATTAAATTAACTTTACAACCTTTTACTAAGTAAACTTGTATTTTTATGAAATTCTAATGTTTGAGTTTCCATTAATCATAGTTATTGCATACATCACTGGGTAAACTTTTATTTGAAAGCATAGGCCTACATTGTTGAATAAAATTATAAATATGCATATAACCAAAAAATTGTAAGCCAAATCAAAAACATAAATATATTTTTTTTAAATCAACGATAAATTTTCTCTTGTGAGTTTTATTTTTTAAGCGTGTTTTGATTTCTGGCATGTACATTATGATTGGCACTAATTACATACCACGACAGCTTTGATAGCAATCCAATTTGTTTCAATATAAGTTATTATTAATATTACAGTACGAAGTTAATTCTTATAATTAGCATAATAAAAAAAGAAATTATTGAAATTTAATTAGTCCTAGGTAATAATTGATATATCCTATTAATATTGAGCTATATTAATAAAATAATCATTTTTGTAGACTTACTTTTTGTATATGCTCAAAAACTACTCAACTAATTTAATTGAAATGACACAGTTAACATATTTAGTACTGTACCAGGATTGTTTAGAGAATATGGTCACTACAATCAACGAGATTAAATGGGGTTGCTACCCCATAGTAAAAATTACTTGCACTAAATTCCTGCAAGCTATAAAGAAAAAATTGTGTTATATTTTAAGTGAAATAAAAAACATTTGCAATTTTATTACTTAGGTCAAAGTAATAAAATTTTATAACTATTCATAAAATTAAATAATAATAATAAAAATAATATAACTTACTGTATAAAATAAATTACATTAATATTAAACACCCTCTTGTTTAATAGGTGCTTTAAACAATAGCACTGATCATGAAAATCTTATTTGAACCACAAGTAATTTCAAAATTTTTTTTTCAATACACTCACTATATAGTTAATTATATCTAAGCAGGCCTATTTATTTCTATACTAAATTCAAGTAATATCGAACCATTGCCGTGTCCACTAGTTTATATAGTTACTACTATTTGAAGACATGGCTTTCATGAAAATAAAAAGCTAATTTTAAACTGTAGGTCCTAAAAAGATTATGAAAGATATGCTACTCTAAGAGAAAGCTTAAATCATTAATTAGCGTAGGTAATATGCAATGTTTTAAATTAAGGGGAATGTAAACTACTCAGATGGAATTTAAAAGTAAAACAGAATTACCACAGAAATTCCAATTGCGAGTTATTAATTTAAATGCAATTTTACTTAACTTCACAAGGTTCTCGTATGTCATTTCATTAAAACGGTATCCTCATGAGCCAGAACGTCTGACATAGCATTACGTCAAGAACGATTGCCACTTATTACTGTACTTCATATAGCTACAACTAGGTAATTTAAAGTTGATTTACGCAATTTTTTATGGTAGCCTAATAGTGTATAATTACTTTTGCAAAGGTAGATAGTTATTTTTTGTTTGTTTTAATGAAGGCATTGCTCGAGTAGTTAAAAAAAAGTTAATTCGTTGCACCTTGTTTAATTTGAAAATATATGGACGACAAAAGCAGAGCTAATTTGGCCGACACACTGTGCCATAGTTCAAAAGGAAACTCGTGTTTCATTAAAGTTGTAAAAGTTAATGTATTTTGGAAAATATTTATTATAAAATAAATGTAAATTTAAAATATAAATAAATTAATCCTTATATATTATTTCTAAAAGTTTTTTTTTCGCTAAACTTTATCTCCTTTAGTTCTTCATAAAATTAATTATTCAAGCATCATTTTAAAGCTTATGTTCCCCACTAATGACAAAAAATAGACAAACAGCTTAAAATTCATGTTTTTGTTACAAAAATGGATTAAAAACCTTTTTATTATATTTCATATCGTTCCTAATGAAAGGCACCATCTATTAACAATCTGTTTAACTAACATAGCTGTGAGTTAGATTGTTTACATTCTATATGCATTCTATCTATCACATAAATCAATCAAATTGAACCAAAGTAAACGCAATTTACTTAATTAAATAAATGTATTAATCAGGTAAGTAGGCCTACTCCTAACGGGTCAGCTATTAATAATATAATATAAATATAATTTCGTCTAGAACATAGAGGTAAATTTAACTAGATGGAGCAGAAAAAATTGTAATATCAGATCTTGTTCTTATAGTTTTCCGAAGCTGAAACACGTGGAAGTCACACAAAAATGTTGATTTTATTGTTGGCTTAATAATACTTTTGATTAGTACTTAGTTATGAAGTTAGCTACTTAAAAGGCACAAGAAATATTGTTTAAGTTGTTAGTGTTTCTTTTTTTGCCATTGTTTTTAATAATAAAGTGTATTTATTAATAAAGAAGAATATTATTAAAATAAATTAATTAGCAACAATATTGAAAGGTTTCCTTAGGAACGACTAGATCAGGCATTTAAATTTTCACTTTAATAAGTGTTGTTTAAGACTTTTGCTTCTGGTGTTTGACCCCATCGGACATGAGGACAAGAGAGACGATAGGTAAGAACAACAAAAAAAAGCATAGGATACGAAAAAGAAAGCAAACATTTCTAATTATTGTTATTAATATCTCGTATTGGGAAATTATAGCAATGGATGAGGGACACTTTGTACATTATTATATTATGCACTCATATACCCATACCTAAGTATAGGATCGCGTTCTGAATCGGGTTCATTATCCACTTTGTAACAATAAAAGGGTTAGGAAAGAACAACGAATAAGAGCAAATTGTACAGAAAAAATGCCAATAGGGAATGAAAGGGCCAATTAAAATTATTATTATGAAGGAGGATGATGAACCCGAATAAGAACTCGAATCTTTACTAGGTATCACTTAACTTTACTCAGATATAAGTGTATAAATATAATAACGTACATAATTCCCCCTTCCATTTCAGTTGATTTTCCTATATGACATACAATCAACAAAATTTAGATTTTTCCTTTCTTTCCTATTCCTCTTTTCCTCCTGTTCCTTTCCTCCATGGGATCCAAGCAAAGGACTGAAACAAGCATTATGTTTAATTTAACTAAAAACTACATCTTTTTATACCATTTTAAAGATGTTAAAGTAAAAAGATTTTAGTACAAATTACGTATACCAAATACAATAAGATTGAAACAAACTTGTTAGTGAATTTCAATAGAAAAAATGAGCTATTGGAGTGACCCTTATGGTAATATCGAAGGTTGGGAAAGTAATAAATGAGCACCGATCATGGTCCCCAGAACTCGTTTTGGGGTGTCATTAAATATTATATATATGTGTTTGCACTCTAGCGGCAGCAGTTTAAGTCCGATTTTGTCCAAATTTGGTACACACGTTGGTTGTCTACGTCGCTCAGACAAGTTTATTAGCCAAAAAAATTAATTAAGATACAACTTTTTGAGATTTTTCGTCCGAGAATGATTTTTTAAGTTTTATTTAAAAAAAAATTAGGATATTCTGCACATTTTGCTTTTTTACACAAACTTTAGCTCGATTGGTTCCCCCAAAATCGATCAAAACGCAAAATACCATAAAATCACCCGGTGGGATTTTACCGTGAGGCCATCTAATGATCCGAGGGCCAATGGGAGACCTTTTACTCTGCAAGCAAAGTGAAGCAGTCCATAACCCGAAGGGCAAACTCGCAAAGCCAGTTTTCCGCTGCGAGTGGAACGGAGTGCGCGAGACAAAGCTGGAGGCTTAGGTACATTCAAATTATACTAATATACTTCATACACAGAGGCAGCTATTCAGCGCCTTCATTAGTAGATCAATTTCCCACATAGTTGGTTGCAACCCTTAAACATGTACTAATAAAATAATTTTGTAAATTCGCTCAACTCAAGTCAGCGGTTCAACTGCGTGGTTGAATTATGTTTTTCTAAAATACTATCCACCACGTAGTTTATATTTTAATATTTCATGAAGTGGCTCAAATCAATATCTTCTGATAGTCCACTGATAGTTCTTCTGTGTCCTCGTAGAGCAGTTTAACGAAAGAATATACGAGTAATTTGAGATAGTGCTTGTTATCGAGTTTTATCGAAATATGTAATTCAGTTATTAAAGATAAAAATATCAACTTACCGTAGAAATGCACTTATAGTTCACGCTTCCAATTACGTACATAGAAGGCTTCCCCAAAGTCGCATATGTTGAATTCTGTATCTGTTTACAGGAAAAAGATTACATAACATAGGTTACAAATTTATACATGCTGGGTAATAATTTGAGGTTACGTCAGTTTGTTTTCTAAGAGAATTCGTCTTTACAGTCGATTAATTTAAAAATTTGTCCATCCGGTTCGAAGGAAATAATATTTTACATTGCATCTCACATAAACATCGGCAAATAGTATTTCCCAGTGATCGAATTGAGAAGACGTAGAACCTAAACTAGTCGGCGTATTAGATATAATATACTAAATTGTTGCTGTAGTTGTTTGTTTCTATAACGAATAATTGGTATAACATTTTAGTTACATCTACCCACAGTTGTATGTACCCATAGCTGTATGTGCCAATAGTTGTGTGTACCCATAATTTGAAGTACCATAGTTGTGCGTTCCCATAGTCGTATGTAAGCATAGGGAAGATTAAGTTAAATAGTGAACCAAATCCAAATTGTTACATTACAAAAAACCGCGCTGAAGCATATAAGTAAACAAATATACTAGTAGTTCTGTGAACAGTAGACCTCGCTCGTTGAAATAACAAATCTGGTTTTGACCTTAGGTTAAAAATAGTGTACCAGTAAGGAAGTAAGCAGAAGGTTTAGCCAGTGAAACATTATTTTGCAATTCCCGCGATTCCAGGGTTTCTAGTTCTCGTTTTTTCTTTTCTTGAGCTTTAACTGCTAAAGATTTTCTTTTAGGGGGCATTGTGTTTTATGTACGTTAATAATGCGTAACAAATATCGAGTTATTGAGGGAATACATAGCATTCAATATTTGCATACTTAAATAACTAAAACTTAACAATGTATTTACAGTTCCATGTCATACTCCAATATTAGAAATAATGAAAACAAACGATGTTAAAGCGTCGTGATACTGATCTCAACCCATGTACCAGCACTTCCCAAGCTGCCCAATGGTCATATTTTGTATGTCCTTTACCGCCCCAAGGTTTCATTTGTTTCATCTCATTTTGTAATTCAAGTAAAGCTAAGTCAAATACTTTTATAAAATAATTGACCGAGCGTAAGCGAAGTCTCCGTTTTAACACGACCGTTCGGCATTTCGTCTGTGTGTCTGTGTCTGTCTCATAATAATATTTTTTTTACTGGCATTCATGAATTCTTTGAACCTTTATCTACAAAAAAGCTATGGAACACTTTTGAATTTGGTTTAGAATAAACGTATAAAAACATGGTTGACATACAAAAACTTGGACGATTTTTAACAAATTCGGAGTTTACGGCCATTTTGTGAGCTTACCGTTAGAAATACGAAAAAAATCAAGAATAAAATTTTGTTTAAAGTTTAATTTTCTTTTAGCAAAATGTTATTAGTTTTTAAATTCGACTTACGGTTAAGCCACAAACTGGCTTTGGAAAAAAGCTTACACTGAGAGAAACGGTCCGGCCGCCATTTTTATTTTATTTAAGGGGTTACAAATGAAAAATGGAAAAAAACCGTATATATACATGGCTCGGCCTAGGAATAAGGAACATTCGTGCAAAAATCATCAAAATCGGTCAAGGCGTTTGGCCGTAATCGTGAGACAGACAGACACACAGACACACAGACGAAATGGTGAACGGGCGAGTTAAAACGGAGACCTCGCTTCGCTCGGTCAATTATAGTGAAAATATACTAGTAGTTCTGTGAACAGTAGACCTCGCTCATTGAAATAACAAATGTGGTTTTGAGCTTAGGTTAAAAATAGTGTGACAGTATGGAAGTAAGCACAAGGTTTAGCATTACAGTGAAACATTATTTACAATTCCCGCGATTCCGGGATTTCTAGTTCTCGTTTTTATTTCTTTTCTTGAGCTTTAACTGCTAAAGATTTTCTTTTAGAGGCATTGTGTTTTATTTAGGTTAATAATGCGTAAGATAGCTAAAAATATCAAGTTATAGAGGGAAAACATAAAATTAAATATTTACATACTTAAATAACTAAAACTTAACAATGTATTTACAGTTCCATAACTTCCATATCATATTAAAATATTAGAAATAATGAAAACAAACGATGTTAAAACGTCGTGATAGTGATCTCAACCCATGTACCAACACTTCCCATTGTGTCCTACGGTCATTTTTTGTATGTCCTTTATCGCCGAGAGGTTTCATTTGTTTCATCTCATTTTGTAATTCAAATAAAGCTAAGCCAAATACTTTTATGAAATTTACAATGATAATTTACAGGTATACAGTTCAATTCTTTGATTTATCCTCTACACTTTCTTTTTGGGCAAATGATATATTCCTAAATTACTATTCAAAACAGGCCTAGTTTTGTTAGCAGTCTTGTAGTAGGAACATAAAAACTGGTGTTTTCAAAATAAGAAATTTGAAATTGATAAATATTTGTATACAATTCTATTTAGAACTAAATTACGAAACTTTTTTACATTTATGAAAAAAATTACAATAATTTTGACTACTTTTTATGTAGGCCTAAAGTGAAACATTTTCCTTTCGTTACTGAACCTGATTGTTTCTTGAGCTAATAACTTTCTTAAATTTACTGCAATAATTTTTTTTACTGGCATATATGAATTCTTTAAACCTTTATCTACAAAAAATCTATGGAACACTTTTGAATTGGTTTAGAATAAACGTATAAAAACATGGTTGAAATACAAAAACTTGAACGGTTTTTAACAAATTCGAAGTTTACGGCCATTTTGTGAGTTTACCGTTAGAGATACGGAAAAAAATCAAGAATTCAATTTTGTTTAAAGTTTAATTTGCTGCTAGCAAAATGTCATTAGTTTTTAAATTCGACTTACGGTTAAGTCACAAACTGGCTTTGGAAAAAAGCTTACACTGAGAGAAACTGTGCAGCCGCCAGTTTTATTTTATTTAAGGGGTTAAAAATGAAAATTGAAAATACCTTATATATACTTGGCTCGGCCTAGGAATAAGGAACATTCATGCAAAAAATTATCAAAATCGGTCAAAGGCGTTTGGCCGTAATCGTGAGTCAGACACACAGACACACAGACGTACACACGGTAACTAGAACATGGACGTACAGACACACAGACACAGACGAAATGCCGAACGGTCGAGTTAAAACGAAGACCTCGCTCATGCTCGGTCAATTATTTTTAACTATTCTTTAACACTGTTTTTCTAATATTAAATTATAAGTGAATACTCACGTCTATCGATCTTTGTTCTTTTTTTACTCTAAAACAATTACAATTTCGGACAATTGTCCATCATCAGGTTTTATAAAATATCAAGTACACATAACAACATAAAAACACATAGTTCACTAGGTGTGGAGATCGTTAAGTTCAAATGCGCACTTTTTGATAGTAAACATTGACAAGCATATGCAATATGTTTGATTTAAAGGACAGTTGGTCGTTTAATATGTTGTTGGGTTCAGCTTTTGAGGCTTTGTAAATTTCAAATTCCTATAACGCGTTTAAGGTATGTCATTTTTTACATTTTTGTAATATACTCATGTTTTTGTTAATATCAGTATATGAATGGAGGATATTGAAAGGGTGTTCGGCGTATGTGGACTTAATAGCCCTAAGGTAGATAGGCTGTAAACCTTATGTTAAAGGGACGTCCAGTTTGTCCTATGAAAAAACTAGGACAATCTTACATACTAACTTGTAGACACCAGTTGCTTTGTATTCATCAACTTTTGCACTGGTTTTTGGTTTTAGTAGAAATTTCAGCTAGTACGGAATGTGGAAATTATGTTGTTGCTGGCCATTATATTCCTTAATTTATTGTTGAACATGTTACCATACTCACATGATACGTATTTTTCTTTTCGATATTATTTGGCTTGGTTGTTACCCTTTGTGCCTTTTTGTTGTGTTTACATATTAATTAATTGGTCCACGATAGTGGTTTTGTAACCATTGGCCTGTGTGATGTGTTTGATGATATTCTTTTCTCTCTCATAATTTATAGGTGGTATGGGTACGGATAAAAGTCTGTATACAAGGCAATTATAAGCTGCGAGTTTTTGACCCGTGTGGGTGGTAAGAAAAACTAAGTATGGTTTTATCTGTTGTTATAGGTTTTCTATAGATGTTGAATGCAACTTCAGTGTTGTTCCGAGATATGTACAGGTCTAAGTAATTCAAACCGTTGCTATTTTCAGTTTCTACAGATTTTTTTTTTATGAAAAAAGTACTTATTTCAAAATTGAACTAAATCCTTGTTGTATCCACCCATCGTTGTATGTGCCCATGGTTGTATGCATCCAAAGTTGTAAGTTCTCATAGTTGTATGTATCCATACTAGTATCTACCCATAGTTGTGTGTACCCATAATTATATGTATCCATCGTTGTAAGATCTCATAGTTGTATGTTTTCATAGTAATTTTTTATCGTGTAGCCTTTTACTGCTTAGTCGTTGTACCATAAATTTCTTGCATTCTTGAATAGTTTGTAAACAGTCCGTTGTTGTAAACGTAGCTACAGAACTGTTTCACGGAACACTGTAGGCTTCGTCTGGTTAATCATATGCACAGGCAACACATATTATAAACACTGGATACAATGTGAATAACATGAATTTTCGTAAATATGAATAATATTTTCGTATTGGATAGTTATATCCTGCTAAAAGTATTGAGACTAACTAGGCACAGTGATGATAAGTTTGGATCTAGTAATTGGGGTTGAAATTTTCCATTTTGGGTTTTATCTTTTCCATATAGTTTTGTTTTTCACTAGAAAAAATTGTTTAACATTTTCATATTCTCTGTAAATCTGTAATTCCTATAGTATATCCATTGTTTTTGGAGTTGTATAATATCTGCAAATTTGTGCTGATGTATGTGAGGGTATGATTTTATCCCTTTGGGTCCCAGGCCAAAATTATGGTTGGTCAAAATGTTACAAATTAATTTGTCTATAAGACCTACTAATTTGTATGTTTCAATTATATATTTTTTTTTTTTTTTATTTTATGTGGTAAATTTGTGTTTGTTTTTGTAAAATAAAAAAAAGTGATTATAATATTTTTGAAAGAAAAACTATATTTTGTTTACTGAGGAAAACATTAAAAATGTAATCTTTATACTATTTTCCATATGAGAACAAAATTTCAAGTCATTTGATAAAAAATAATATCTGGGTGTATGTAGCAAAATGAAAAAGTAAAAGTTAACATAGGCCTAACCTAACTAAACATTCTTAGAAAAGTGAGTTCATTTTATTAGTGAGTGTTTTTTTTTATTACAAATTAAAATATAATTAATAATATTAAAACCAAAAACTGTATCAATAAATAATTAAATTGTAATTTGAAAATACAAAACTAAAAAACAAACTTTAACCTCACTAAAAAGGCGTAATAAGCAATCTTGGTATGTTCACACACATCCTACCAATATATTATTATTATTGTTTAACACTCACAACTAGATCACTATATAACTCGAATATACATTTAGGTGCACTAAAGAACATAAAAGAAATCGAAAAATGAAAGTTAAATTCACCAGTAAACAAAACATAGACGAATGACAACTAAACTGCTCAGTTAGATTACGTCACGTGTCAGATCGTTTTAAAAATGTCAATAAGCACTTAAAATGATTAAATTAAGGCTTACAATAATAGATTACATTGCTTTGTAAACAAAAATGTCCAAGTTATATGTAAAAAGTTATTTACATAATTATAAGACTAAAATAATCTTGGCGACGATAGATCGGCGCTTGGGATTTTACGCATACTTTTTAATCGACGATAGAACGTCGCCCTGGGACCCAAAGGGTTATATATATATTTATATGTATATATATACTTTACGTAGATTATAGTTTTTTTTTTTTTGCTAGAGAGATGTTCTTAGTATGTTATTTTAAAAGAGCATCCCGTTAGGATTGCATATATTTTATTGCAGTCATTACAGGAGAGCTTGTATATTCTACTATTTGAAAATTTGGCATTGCTGTTATTTGGTCTGATGAGCCGGAAATTACTCAGATTGTTTGAGGAATGATGATTGACATTGTAGTCATGACTGTGGAAAGTGATGCTGATGGGTCGATCTAGAATGTAATTGAATTTCATTGAGATCTATGAATTTGGGTGTTTCATTAGTGGAAATAGGTTTATTTACTTTCATTCTCTGTTTGGGAATCTGTCTATTAATGTGGACTTATACTAATTAGATAAAGCAATATCCTTTATTGTGGAGATTTCTTTGTTGAAGAAATAAATGAAACCATTTTTTTTCTCTTGGTTCATTGGTATACTGATGATCTGTGTATTATAAGATGGTTTTGTAGAGGTATTATATAGTGAGTGGTTGGTTTGGTTGGTTTCTTGAAAAATGTCCATCAATGTTTGTTATTGTTTTTAGTAATGGATGTGTCAAGAAAGTTTAGGCTACTGCGTTTTCTATTGCAGTTGTAAACTTCGGTGTGGTTCCACCCTGTTCTACTCTAGTGGTGGCTACTGTAGTTCTACTAGAACTCAGCTGTTTCAGATATGTAGAGAAGTGTAGAATATTTGTGTAGAAATATCTGATGTACCAGTTCATAAAGTTTTCTTTAATTGTAACATAATTTAATTATTGTCGTGGAGAGCATTGCCAGTTCAGTCTGCAGACATTGTGACAAATATTTCGCGTAGGTAAGTGGATTATGAAGTAAAGTTTATTTCTTTTAAAGTGATTTCTTGAAGGTTATAAATTCCTTTAACTGCAACTATTGGAGCTCTTTAATAGGATACAAAATATAAATTGTCATTCATAATCATAAATATTTAAACTAGGTTACATACCTTAGGTACAGTCAACAGTTGTTATGTATCTAATGCATACAATATATTTCTTAGTTCAAATATTGCCAAACACTGCAAACTCTTAACTCTATTGATCATCTGTACAAACAGCTGATAAGATAAACCAACTTTTGTGTGTACCGGCATTATCGGATCTGAGTTTATGCAGGATTGGGACCGCTAATCTCTCTGTCGTCTAGACTCGTTTTTAAATATATATAAGCCATTTTCCATAGGCGTTGTCCCGGCTACCTCTAGTTTTGTTTCTCATAAAGTTATTAAAGGTTAATTTAAGTTTAATATTCTTGTTATTGTCTATAGTACTTCAAATAGTGTCAAGTGCGGGTTTATGGACGCGAGTGTCGTGATAAGTTTTGGGCTGGCCAGCCATTTCAACGGACCACGGTTATCGCCCGTTTACGATATTAGAAGAAGAAAACCTTACGGACAAGCGTGAAGTGGAACTAAAGTGGAATTTTTTAATATGGTACAAGAAATCTCTGTCCTCCGATCTCCGTTAACGTAAGTACATATTATGATCTATCCAACAAATAGTATTTTACGAAATATTAATAACATTACTCAACATTTTGGTCCTCCGGGCCGGATCTAGTTAATAATTAACTAGTTGTGAATCAGTGTAATTTTTTGGAAAAGGTGTATGAAAGTAGGTCATTTCAAAACCGCCATTTTATTTCTTTGTATTATGAAACTCTACAACTCTACTCTTGTTAAAAGCAAACCACATCTCTTACGCTGTGTAACTATAACTAACTTAGGCTCAAAATTGTAGTTAACAATTTCACCACGTCAACAACAGCGCCAGCTCAGCTGTCTTGTTTCAATTCTAAAACCAGTGCTCCACTAATAGCTGATTTTCATTTGTTTTTAACAGTTGTTTGCAGTGTTTAAATTGGGCAATATTTTGTTTTGTATTAATATTTTTTCTGGTCTGTTTAATACAAGTGAAGTATTATTATCGCATTCTTGAACACATTAAATCATGAAAAGCTATGAACTTTTGTTCAATTGAACTATTAAGAGACATTTCACACTGCTCACTATTCTCAATTAATTTAATATTGGACTTTGTATATCAAGATAATGAAGTGTAATTAATTATCAAAATAATACTTCTGTGGACATAAGATTTCTACAAGACAATCATAAATATGTTCTCACTCAGTTTATTAAACAAAATACTTGTAGTTATAAACTGTTGACACTTTTTATAAATATTCTATTGTGCTCAAATATTTCCTCAATAGATCCTAATAATATTTTGCCTATTTTTGGCCTATCTTGTATACTTTCAGAACTTATATCAGTGTTCATTGGAAATTACGTAGACTTATCCTATTTTATTGTAAATAATTTGTGCTTAACCTTAAGTTTGACTTACCCTATTGTACATATATAGGCCTAAGCTTGTGGAACAAACAATAGTGCATTTTAAAATCAATAAATTAACGTTAGTGTTTTTTTTTTGTGAATAACTCTACAAACATGGCCAAATCACTTCCAGTCGTGAAAGCAAAAATGGAGAATGCGTTTTAACAGATTCAATTGATCTATGATCTTACAAAAAAAAAACTTCTGACAAAGATATTCTTCAAAAATTCCTTGTGCGCGCAAAATCTGTCTGTAAGCTTCGCCAAGAATTTTCTGATGCTTTAGACCTTTATCATGAACTTGAATTAGCTAATGACTCTGAATTTAAGCCTAATTATTCATCTCTCAATAGCACAGATGAGTTAGTGGATTATATTAATGCTAACCTAACCTCGTTGGAGAACAAAATGCAATCCAAGAGTAAGAGCGAACCTCCCCCTGTACAAACATCAGTGGTTCGTTTACCCAAGCTCGAACTAAGACATTTTAGTGGCGAGCCTCTAGAATGGATGTCTTTCATCAATTTATTTGAAACAAGCATAAATAAAAATTCTTCTTTGTCTCCCGCTACAAAGTTTCATTACTTGCTAAGTGTTCTCTCTGGTGATGCCTTAAATTTGATTAAATCTCTACCAATTTCTGACTCTAATTACACAGTGGCTTATGACCTTTTGAAAGAGCGCTACCATTCACCAAGGAGACTTGTTACTCTTCACCTAAACCAAATTTTGGACTTACCCTCTGTAAATCATTCTCCAAACCAAATGAGAAAATTTGTTAACTGATATAATGAAAACATTCAAGCTCTCAAGGGATTAAAACTGGACATTACTCACAAGAATCCCCTTATATCTGCCATGGTTCTTAGAAAATTGGACAGTGACCTCAGAAAACGGTTAGAACATTTCCGTTCACTTAATTCCACCGTTGAAGGTGGGGATGCCCCTGTCTTACCTGACATTGCAGACATAATAAAATTTCTCCATCAAGAATGCAACGAGATTGAAGATGCTAGTCTGCACTCTACTCCCTTCTTAAAATCTGCTTTTGCAGAGTCAAACCGGGACTATGTGTCCAAAAACAAATATTCTAAAGTCAACAGAAATCACAAAGTCTCTCTAATGGCCTACAACACGAGTGAAAATAAACCCAGTAATTCAAAACCTCTTCAATGTTTTGTTTGTCACAAAACTGACCATAAGGTTTATACATGTCCCACATTCAAGATTAAGGATCCTAAAGCCCGTTTTCAAATCGTTAAGGAAAACAAACGGTGCTCTTCATGTTTAGGCAACCACAACCTCACTGACTGTAGGTCAAAGTCAAGTAGTTTTACTTGCCACAAAAATCACCACTCATTACTTCATTTTGAAGAAAACCAAAAGACTATACCTCAAATTCCATTTCAAGAAACTTCTCGAACTTCACAGGAAATGACACCTGCAGTTACCATGACCTGTCAAAATAATGGTCATTTCCCTCAGCACTCCACCACAGTCTTATTAGGTACTCTACTTGTGAAACTCACTTCTGCCAGTGGAATCACTCATGTATTCCGTGCTCTCGCTGACTGTGGCAGTCAGTCATGCATTCTTACTGAGCGAGCAGTTAAGCTGTTATGTGCTTCCCGCATCAAAAGTACTCATAGTGTTGTAGGACTTTCTCAAGCATTAACTCGCTCTAAGGGCCAAACTCATCTCAGCATTGAGACTCTAAGTGGAAAAATGATCGCTAAAAGTCAAGGCTTTCTCATCCTTGACAAGATTTGTGTTGACTACCTCGCATTTTAATTGCGCCTGAGGTCGTCAATAGAGTTCGACCATACATTCTGGCCGATCCTACGTTCCATATGCCAGGAGGCATTGACATTCTCCTGGGTGGGTCTATATTTCCTCGCATGCTTACCCAGGTAGCACATCACCTCGGTCCTTGCTTACCAAGTGTAATAGGATCACACTTTGGATTCATACTCATGGGTGACGCTCCTTGCGCACCTCATAATGGTTCTCATACCACCTCTCAGATGTCGACAACGCTTCTAACTGTCAATGACATATATCTGCACAATTCTCTACAAAGATTTTGGAAACAAGAAGAGCCACCTTTTGTAACAAAACAGTCTAAAGAAGACGCGCTCTGTGATGAATACATTCTAACCACTCATTCTCGGGACCAGTCTGGCCGCTATTGTGTCCGACTACCGTTCAAGAATGAACACCCTCTTCTAGGCCACTCTATGTCCGCTGCTGAAAATAGATTTTATTCTTTAGAGCGCAAATTCAAAGCTCAACCTCATTTTAAAAAGCTCTATTCAGATTTTATGTATGATTACTCAACTTCAGGTCACATGGAAAATGCTAAAAACATTGACCTAACTGCTCCTCACTACTTCCTACCTTACCATGGGGTCTTTAAGGAGTTCAGCAGTACTACCCGTTTGCGCACTGTGTTTGATGCCAGTGCTAAAACATCTAACGGTTTCTCTCTCAACAACATTCTTCTCACCGGAAGAAAGTTGCAGACTAACATTTGTGACTTGTTGCTCACCTTCCGGACTCATAATGTGGTATTTTCTTGCGACATTCGTCAGATGTATAGACAGATACGAATGCACCCGGATGACCAGTGCTATCAGCTGATCCTTTGGCGTGACTCTCCTGATCATCCTCTTTCAACCTTCAAGCTCACAACAGTAATATATGGAGTAAGTTGTTCTCCTTACCTCACCATTCGTACTCTCCATCAGCTCGCCACAGACGAAGGTGACTCCTACCCTGCAGCTGCAGAGATTTTACGTACTCAAACCTTCGTAGATGACATCATTTCAGGTGGAGACTCTGAAGAAGAAGCATTGAACCTCCAGCACCAATTAATCTCACTTCTGAGACGCGGAGGCTTTGAGTTGCGTAAATGGACTTCGAACTCTAGTCAACTCCTACGTGGACTCCCAGAGTGTCATCTAGAAACTCCTGTATTTCTCCAAGAATCTAAACAACCTAATTTCACTATATTAAGCCTACATTGGTCTCCATCGAAAGACTGTTTCAGCTATAACTTGAGTCTACCTCGCAACTCTAAAACTAAGCGTGAAGTGCTTAGTGTGGTGGCACAGATCTATGATCCCTGCGGTTTCCTATCACCCATTGTCATGTGGGCAAAACTCTTTATGCAACTCTTATGGACCAAAGGGTTAGCTTGGGACCAGCCTCTTCCTCATGAGCTCCTTGAAATGTGGCAAGGCTTTATAAACACCTCAGAGAGCCTGCGAGAGATCACTATCCCTCGTCCTCTTAAAATATCTCATTCATGCAACATTGAACTACATGGCTTCTCAGATGCCTCTGAGAGTGGATACGCAGCTGTCATATTCCTAAGATGTCAACTCAACGATGGCTCTGCGGCAGTTAATATCCAAAACACGAGTAGCTCCACTCAAGAAACTCACTGTTCCGCGATTGGAACTGAGCGCAGCTTACTTACTCGCCCAATTAGTGGCATATGTTATCTCAACCTTTCATGAGAAAATAAACCCTTCTATTACTCTCTGGTGTGACTCTACCGTCACTCTCACCTGGTTGAACACACCTACTCATCGTCTCAAGACATTTGTCGCAAACAGAGTCGCTCAGGTACAAGAACTAGTACCTTTTCATTGCTGGCGGCACATTGCTAGTGAACACAACCCCGCTGACTGTGCGTCGCGTGGAATACTTCCATCTGAATTAACCAACCATGAATTATGGTGGTTTGGACCCTCATGGTTACAACAGTCCAGTGAGACTTGGCCTGTATCTCATTTCGCCCCTGCAGAGCTCAGCGAAACAGGTGAAAGCTAGCCTGTGTCACCTATCACTCTAATATCTACTGCCTCTCAAGAATGGGATCTGCTCACAAAATTCTCTCATTTCACCAGAATACAACGTGTGATAGCCTACACTCTGCGATTCATCTACAACCTTCGGCACACAGAGAAACGCACTGGAACCCTCACCACATCGGAATTAGCAACAAGCCGACTGAAGATATTCAAGATGGTTCAAGAAATGGCCTTCAAAGAGGATATCGTGATACTCAAGAAGGACACACTTAGGCCCACGTCCACACCACTCCGTCGTCTTTCTCCCTTTCTCGACCGAGACGGCATTCTACGTGTTGGAGGACGACTTTCTGCATCCCAGCTTTCACTAGATATGCGACATTCTGTAATTTTGCCCAAACGAAACCATGTAGTTAACCTCCTCATTGATTGTTACCACCAGAAATACTTGCACTCAGGACCTCAATTGACTCAATCCCTCCTCGTTCAAAGTGTGTGGATACTTTCAGCTCGAAGTCTGATACGTTCTCGTATATTTCAATGTGTCGTGTGCTTCCGACACAAACCTCAAAATAAAATTCCGCTCATGGGTAATTTGCCCAAAGCTCGAGTGACTCCGTCTCGTCCTTTTTTCACACAGTACTGGATTACGGTGGACCCTTCAATATCAAAGTGCACAACCTTCGAGCAATTCGCTTTACAAAGGCGTACATCTGCTTCTTTGTCTGTCTTGTGACCAAAGCTGTCCATATTGAAGTGGTCACAGACTTGTCAACAGTCGCTTTTATTGCCGCTTTAACTCGCTTTGTCTCTCGTCGCGGCCTTTGCCATAACATTTATTCGGATTGTGGAACAAATTTTGTAGGTGCAAACAATGTCTTACAAGCACTTGTCAAATCCACTGGAAGACACCCCCTACAGGAATTTTCTTCTCAACAGGGTATCACATTTCATTTTAATCCACCTGCTGCTCCCCATCAAGGAGGCCTTTGGGAAGCAGCCATAAAGAGTGCAAAATACCATCTCCGACGTGTCATTGGTGAACATGTTCTGACGCTCTCTGAACTAATGACATTGACAACTCAGGTAGAGGCTATTCTTAACTCACGACCGCTTACGCCTCTATCCAACGACCCCTCAGACATCACGGCACTCACTCCAAGACATTTTCTCGTCGGATGCCCGTTGGTAGCAGTTCCAGAAGAGAATCATCACGACACTCCCACTACCCACCTCAAGCACTGGCAATTAATCCAGGCTTTTCAGCAACGCATCTGGAAGAGGTGGCATTTAGAGTATATCCACACACTGCAACAACGTGGAAAATGGAATGTGCCCAACGAGAACCTTCGCATCGGCGACCTTGTGCTAGTGCATCAAGCAACACCTCCCTTCTCGTGGCCATTGGCTAGAATCACGGATGTCTTTCCGGGAAGTGATAGTGCAGTGCGAGTTGTCCGGCTCAACAGGGAACCTTGACTCGTCCAGCTCACAAGGTCTTCCCTCTACCTCTCAATTTAGACTAAACTCAGACCCATATTAACA
>JAGFPH010007505.1:41908-64845 GCA_018207615.1 Philaenus spumarius | reverse complement strand
TAAATATCCCCTTACTGTAGCCGTTTATTAATTAAACTGTAGGACTGGCATATCTTGTTTGTTTTCATACTTTTCTATTTCTTGCTTCTTTTTAGTCTAGAGAGGTGATTGACTTATAAATGGATAGCTCTATATAAAGTCTGTAACAAAACTCAGGTTCCAAATATAGGGCATGCAGATAATACAGAAGTATTTTTAACCACATTTTAAGATGTATGGGTAGTATTATTTCGTCTAAAAAAAAAGTTCTAAATAAATTCCTGCACTGAAAAATAATATTTAGGAAATGTACACATAATAAAAACAATAAAAATACATAAATATGTTACTTTGTTATGACCGAGTAAAAATAAAACATGCCTTTTAAATTTGATTAAACTTTAGTTTAATTTTTTCCAGAAAAACAGCAATGATAAATCAAAACTAAATATATTATCGTAATTAATTTTACTCAAGGCGTTTTAGTGTGTCTGACGATGTCGTGTTAAACGCTGTTTAACGTTGTCTAACAACGCTGTGTTAAAAGTCTAACAAAATGAAGACATCTTGCGTCTAGTGAGCTGGGCGTTTCACGTGCGACAATTTAGTTGGTTTTGCATCTCAAACTTAACATTACAATCCATCTTAATAATGCTGCAATAACTAAAACAAGTAGTTTTTTGGCGGAAATGCTATCGATAGAACGAAGACGATGCATTGGTGGAATTTTGTGAAATAGTGAAATTAGATTTATAGTTATATACAACACTTTAACATATTACTTGAACAGAACTGGCAACATATTTTTATATTTATTTTGACTTTAATTTATCTAGATTTTTAAAATTGATACTTGCAATAGTTTAAAATTGTGTATTATTTCTATGATGATTTCAAGATTATTCTTTTTAAGAATGTCACTTAAAATAAATTAGGGTTTTTATTTTTGTTGTCTTCCAGTTTATCATATGTTTTTTGCCTATGTCTTTCAAGTTCAACGAGTTCAAATATGTTAAAGTGTTTAGATAGTATTAGAAGTAGGCTACATGTTATTAATTTGTGATTGTAAATTAGTTTATCGGATACAGATTTTTATTTATCTGAATTAGTCTACATTATTATTATTATGTCTAAAATATTTATTTTCTTCAGTTAAAACATGTTTTTTTTATATTATATTGTTTATGTACTTTTAAAAAAATATCTCGTTAGTTTAATTTCCTATTTTTTTCAAAAGGATTTAGATTTAATTTGTTTAGTTGTTTAATGTAATCGTCAATTAATATTTACAATAATTAATTAATACAATCATGATCTCTTTCTTGGGTTGGGGTGGCTTTACGGGATACATTTGTTTCTGTTATAAAAGCCAGGTAAAGGCGGTATTCCAAAGGAATTATTATTATTTGTATTATGTTAAATATTAAACAGCAACTCTCTACAAAATATAATAATTGTGTTATGCATGTTCATTACAGAGGCTTGAGTATCTGTGCGTATAACTTGTATGTTTTAAATCTTGATTTAATATAGTGTTGTATATTCAGGGTGACAATTAAGTCTTGAAACGGATTTAATATTTCGTATATAAGGAACATTTTAAGGCAGATTTGATTGAGGTACCTACTCTATGTAAAAATACAATCTTATTAAGATTTCAAAAAATGTATGAGCCGTCTTGGATCCGCCATTTTGAATGTAACTTTGTTTTTTTTAAATAGGAAGTAGATGTAGAATTTCAAGGAAAAAAACAATGGTGAACAATATTGAACAAGTTAAATTAACTCAAAACCTAACAACAATTTCACTCTTTGAAGTATAGCCACCACATATCTTTATTTTATACTGGAGTTTACGACAAGTATAAGATGAAACTTCTTATTGTATAATAATAATACTGATGAAGGATGTGTAGCTGTTTTTACTATCACTATTTCTTCCAAGTGTTATTACTGTGTATTTATCAAAAACGGTTCACTAAACAAGTTGCATACGATGTTTATAGTGACAGTTTGTTATTTAAACTATATCGAGATCTTTTGTTGTTGCGTCACATTACTTCACTTAAATTGCGTCAATCTTAACGTCAGTCACTACACAACTTTCTGGTTATAAATTAATGTTGATACGCTCATATCGAAATCAAATTATTCCTTCTAAACGCCATTACACCATGTTTTTGTGTTCAAACACGTCGCCCAAGTTTTTTATAGTTTTGAAGCTCTACAACTCATTTACGTAGGTTCTAATCTATATTTTGTGTATTTTTTAAAAGGTTTACGCGTACACAGTAGTTTTTTATTTAAAAATTAGGTCAGACAATTTAATGGAAATTGAGTATCTAAATTTCGTTAATTAAGAAATCTATATAAATTTATTCTGGTAATATAATCATTCGCATTGATTCAGTTTTTAATTTATATTGTATGAATAAGGGGCAATAGTTTCACGACCATTCAATATTTGTTATTTGCTTGGTAAACTAGAGAAATAAATTGAAAAGCACTTTCATTGAATGTTATAAGACTTCTACTGCGTAATTTAATAACTAATTTCCTTTATCCTTATACATACAAAGAGAAAATATGAGAAAATATTTATCATAATAAATAATGATTGTGACATACTGTGTCCAATATTCTAATGTTCACAGATATTCTGTACTCTTCTTGTACTACGGCCGTTTTAGCTTTTCAGACATTTAAAATTTTTACAGCAGGATAATCCTTTGTCTAATATTGTTAAAACACAAATAATCAATCGCACTGCATTAAAACACACACGTAATAATAAGAGTTAACTTCAGTTTGTATTAATCTGGCTGGTCCCGATACGTACTTTATAAATTAACCGTTAAAATTAATTTGTTTGTATCTTTTTTATACTAATGTGTTATTGTAAGTGTTTTATTGTACTGTGATTGAGTGTTTGTGAATCAACAATTAAAGAAGGATTAGGATTTGTTGAACTTAAAAATCGCTGAATAAACGAATTGGCATTCGTTCAACGGTAAAAATTAGCATGCTGGAGAATGTACATGTTTTAAAAATGTGTGCCATTATGAATAATAAAAATTGACAAGATTTAGTGAATTGTAAGGGTGCTTTTAAGAATTCGGTAGAAAATATTAAACTTTGTAAGATGGAAAATGTATGATTCGCAAGATTATTTTTAGTTGTGGCTCTAAAAAATAACAACAATTTAGAGAAATTTTTTTTTAAATATTATATTTTTGATAGAACAAAATTAAAAAGGTTCCTCATTCTATCAATTTAGTCATATCCACTACTTCTCGATGAATTTCACTTCATCTAAAGAACAACTTTAAAATCGTAGACCTATACGTAAACAACGGTCTGTGTCAATAACAGTATAATCGACCATTATTATTTAAATATTGGTATCAGTGTTTATTTGTAGCGTTTTTGGAAGCACAACTAGCAGATTCTTGTAAGATACTACTTGTATTAAGGAGTCAGGTAGGAAGCAGGGCGAAGATGTGGTTGCAATAACATTTCAAAGTTAGAAATCATCCAACTCTGACACGGAATAAATATTTAGTTCCAGTTCTCTAAGTTTGAACAAGTTCCATGAAGTGAACAGTACCTAAAGCAGAGGAATCTAATCTACTATAACTTTGGCTCAATACAGGTTTCCATGGCAACGTAAAACACCCCTCAATAGTAACAATGTCAAGTCAGCTCGGTATCGCATTGCTTCCTTTACGACTTTGGTTTCAGGAAAGCCCTTATCTTCTCAGGCGTCAGTTTTGCATTCAATTGTTGCTTCCCCATCGATATTAACTGACATTATGTTCTATTCTAATACTCGCGAATATATCAATTGCAACATTTATTTTGAATATAATATGTACTAAGACAGATATTTAGTATTTATAAGACAGATAATTTTTTAAATACTGTACATTTCAAATTTGTAAATATGATAAGAAAGAACATAGCGTGCATTATTTATTTTTAATTTCAAACAAAATTATGTTTGCATTTATTCTGTATGTAAAATGATAAACGGGTTATTGATACCCCCCCCCCCTTTAGAATTCTCATAATGCCAGATCAATATACACTGTACCTCTGGGTAAAATTAGAAGTCGTAAAGAAGTGAGATATTCTATAGTTATATAAGATGTTCTATTCTACCCGCCTCTACTCAGAAAAAAAATATATAAAATAATAAATAAAAATATAATATTTAATATTAGGTAATACAAATATAAAATATATAAATATTTATTTAAAATTTATTTTTATCATTTAATACTAGTTGTTCAGTTTAAATGTTTATGTTAGCTTAGGGCTGTTGTTGTTCTTGTATTTGCTAAAATGTGCAGAGGAAGCAGAAATACCATAAACCACTTATTTGCTGTATTAACAATGCAAATGATTTTGAAAATCATCTCTTCACAAACACCCTAGATCATCTGCAATTTGAACCAATGTTTTTGTACACACACGTATAAATATCATCAGTTCTCCTACTAACCACCAAATAGTTTAAAATAAATTCATACTTGTATGCAGTAAATAATATAAAATTTATATTTTTCATGGTAAATAGTGATATCAAATAACAAAAATATTAAAACCAAATTATCAGCTAATTACAAAATGGAGACTTTAAATTTCGTTCAAGTAAAATAAAATTAAAACTGTTTAAAATTAAAGAGACACAAAATATATATCCCTTTTCCGTTGCAAAGACTAATACCACTTGCAATGAAAACCCAATTAAAAATCGATCACTTGGAAAACTGCATCCAAAACATCTATACAATTTTCAAAGCTTGAATAATATGAAACATGCTCTTTCGCTTACATTATCAAGGTGTTCACATTTACTCTGCATCATTCGATGTAAATATATTCACTTTGTTCAAAACATACTACAACACTAACGTTTTAGAAATTTGTAAACAATATTTTAAAGTTATTATACCTTTTGAAAAAAGCTTTTTTTATGATAAATCTTAAATAATTCAAATAATAACTTATTTTATTGAACAAAGGTAGATTTATTTAACACAATTTAGTTCTTTCAGCTTTACTGTTTTAGCCTTTCTAGAGCACATACTACAAAAATTAGTAATTATATTATCTTATACTTTGTACATAATTATAACTCTTTACTATCGGGTCTTAGGATTGTGGCTTTTATTAAATGTGCAATATTATTTAGCAACTTAAATTTTAAACGAGGTAAATAAATAGTAATATTATGTAGGCTTCTTATTTTAACAATAAAAACATAGGTAATAACTAAAATAAATGTTTATACAGTTTTATATGTTCAAGGTAATTTAAAATAATAATAAAAAAAAAATGATTTAGAAATGTTTAAATTGAATTTGCAAAGTCCGTTTGAAAATTTGGGCTCAACATTACCTATAATTGGGCTTCTATTGAAATCAATATTTCATATTGCATGTTGGTTCATTTTATTAGAATAGCCATTCAAATTTCTTGTATCTCCCAAGTGCTACTGTTAAGAAAAAGAAATAAATGATCTGCCGTTCTTGTTGTTTACTTTAAGAATGTACAAAAAATAGTATTCATTTTTCAACAATCCCGGGCTACTATAGGTCAATGTCACCCATTCTACACTTGCTATGATTTATTTAACTTCAGGCATTGAGTTTGTATAAATATTGTTATTTTGATGATAGTTTTAATTTACTTCACTTCTTTCAATATCATAGGATGTTGTGCTTATTTAGTGTTTAGAACTGTTTTAAAAATTTATTTCAATTTTTAATATTTACTTTCTATTATACTTTATAAATTCATCACTATTTAAAAAACATGGATGTACTCGTGTGCTAGATTGCCGTCACTAACCACTCGTGATATCAATCCATTGTAATTATTTAAAGTGTTTCGTTTAAACAAATCATTAACCCTATTTACATAATATTCACTTCTTCGTTATATTTATAAACATAAAATATTAATTTGATTTTAATAGAACTAATAATCTAAACATGAAAAACTTACATATAAAAATAGTGAAAAGTTATTAGTTTAACCGCTCTAGGCTATAATCAACACATACTGATTTATAAATGTTTTGTTTTATAAACTTGAAAAACGTTAGTTAAATTTAAAAACAAGGTAAGTTTAGATTTAATTTAGTAGTTTAATATTCCATGATTACAAAGTTATTTTAATTTACAAAATGATAATTTCTGTTATATAAATTTAAATATATCGAATTCAAACTTGACATATTACTTAAAATATATATATGTTAAACCAATATACTGAGTCTCAGCTTGTTATCTTGAAAATGATTTGATCTAGTCACTTGACTTATCAATGGGCTTCGTGATTTTAAGAGTACCGGGCCCAAAAACTCATTTTAAGCGGCTCCAGTTTAGAAAATTTTCAAATTATCAGCCTAAACAAGTTAAACATATCAAGTTACAACATATCTATCAAGTTAAACATATAGATTCAAACAAGATCAAGGAGAATATTTTTTTTATTATTTACTTTTACAAACACAAGTCACTTATATAAAAGTATAATTTTTGACCTTTTTAGATTTTTTGTCAAAACGCTTGAGTAAACTGCAGATTAGTATTTTTTTAAATATTGTTTTTAAAATAGGGATAGCTAAAAACAATTATGTATTCAACTTCTGAAACTTGTTGATAAGCCTGTGGCTTTAACTCATCCAATTTTTGAGTTACCAACTCGAGTCTTGGTATATGAGCTAAAAATACGCTTTTCACTTACTATGCTTAGTTTTTCTTAGATATATTACAAATTAACCAAGTTAGATCTGTTTTACCTATGGACGGAGATAGTCATTTTCTGCGAAGAACAAGTACATTCATACTTCAAACATCCCAGGATTTATCAATTTACAAGGTATCACGTATTCAAACTCTACATAGAAGTTACAAACATAATTTTAACGTCTACACATAGTTTAAAGTATTTATATTGAACTATTATAACTATTTCTTACCTTGAGAATGAAATGTCAAGCCAGTAGGCCTGTCTTGAAAACTTACATAAACTGAGCTATTTGAATTGTTAATGTACGTTTTTTTTCGGCAATAACCATCCCAATAACAGCTTTATGAAGGTTTATTCTTACGTACTTTTAAAACGAAAATTTCTTTAAAGAAATTATAATGTTTGATATTTTTATCAATTAGCATTATTTCAAAACAATAAACTCGTTATTTTTTCATATATCATTTTCAAACTCACTAAAAGAGATTGAAAAAAAATAATTTAGACCGAGTTTCAAATTTACATGTTTAAAAAAAAAAGAAGAAAATAAAGAGGACTAGAATTATAAAATGTATGGCCTATGTGTTTAATTATTGTCGTAGAGTTTTAATTTGTTTTTATTGTATTACTAGGGGAGACCCCTGCGTGATCCGCACGCCAACCCCCAATGGAACCTTCTAAAAAGATATGTTGTTTTATTTATAATAAAGGTGTACGATTAATAATAACCTCAAAACTAAGATGGTACATAATGATAAATGTTCAAATCAAAAATCAAGTTATTTCTTATATTTGATAACAGCAGTTATAATAATTAATTGTTAAAAGAACCAGAAAGGCTCAGGTCTACACTTTAAAACTCTAACCTAAAGCTAGAAATACAAAAATAATTGCTTCGAATTTTGAAATCAGCTGTTAATGGAAATATTGGTGCTAACAGCTATATTATCTGTTATCAATTGGTTGCTATGGTAATAAATGTAAATACATGTGTTGATTTATCATTCTGGGCCTAACCTAAGAATTTTTTCCGACTAAATTTACAAATATTGGAATAAAAAAAGGTTTTATCGAAATGAATTATAGCCTATGTTACTCAGGGATAGTGGAGCTTTTTATTAGTAAAACTGTTTTTTCAATCGGTTTAGTAGTGCCAGAGATTACCCCCTACATACAAACAAACAAACAAACACACAAACAAACAAACTTTACCTCTTTATAATATGACTAGGGGAGACCCCTGCGTGCTCCGCACGCCAACCCCCAATGTAACCTTCTAAAAACATAAGTTATGTTTTATTTATAATAAAGGTGCAGGATTAATAATAACCTCAAAACTAAGATGGTAAATGATGTCAAATGTTCAAATTAAATTATTTCTTATATTTTATAACAGCAGTTATAATAATGGTTAAAAGAACCAGCAAGGCTCAGGTCTACACTTAAAAACCCTAACCTAAAAGCTAGAAATACAATAATAATTGCTTCAAATTTTGAAATCAGCTGTTAATGGAAAAAATGGAGCTAACAGCTATATTATCTGTTATCAATTGGTTGCTATGGTAATAAATGTAAATACATGAGTTGATTTATCATTCTGGGCCTAACCTAAGAATTTTTTCCGACTAAATTTACAAATACTGGAATAAAAAAAGGTTTTTATCGAAATGAATTAAAGCCTATGTTACTCAGGGATAGTGTAGCTTTTTATTAGTAAAACTGTTTTTTCAATCGGTTTAGTAGTGCCAGAGATTACCCCCTACATACAAACAAACAAACAAACACACAAACAAACAAACAAACTTTACCTCTTTATAATATTAGTATAGATATAGATAAATTTAATGTATACATTTCAGGCAAATCGGATGAATTTTTTTTTACTAAAAAAATGTATACAAACATATTTATTGATAATTATGCGTTCATAAAGTTGCTAGCCAATTTGATTTAAAGTTATCGTAGATGTATAATTTTTGTATATTATATTTATGCATATATTTTTTATGTATATTTTAAATTTCATAAATCAGATAATTATGTTTAGAGAAAATTGATTTTGTCAAAAACAAGTGCATCGAGACTGCTTATTGGCTAATACGCTAGTCTTAACGAAATTGTATTTTTTAAATATAAAAAAGTAAAATTTTTAAAGAAAATGCAGCCGTTTTGTATCTGCCATGTTGAATTTTCATATTTTATATATATTTGTGAACAAATATATTGCTAGCCAATTTGGTTAAATATTATCGTAGATGTATAATTTTTGTATATTATATTTATACATATATTGTATATGTATATTTTAAATTTCATACAAATCAGATAATTATACTTAGAGAAAATACATTTTTATTGAAAACGAGTTCATCGAGCGTATGGGCTAATACGCTTGTTTTAACGAAATTGTATTTTTTAATAATAAAAAGTACAATTTTTAAAGAAAATGCAGCCGTTTTGTATCAGCCATGTTGAATTTTCATATTTTATATATATTTGTGATCAGTTCTTTAGCAAAACCCCAAATAGCATAACAAATTCATTTTAAAAGTTGAATTATAAGAATATGATTTTTTAACATTTTATAACTTTTCCGGTACATCTTTAAAAAAAAGGACAGCAAACAAAAATTGTTTTAATTTTGATCTAGGTGCCAAGACGATCAAATAAAACAAAAAGAATCAGAGAAATTGGTTAAGCTGCACCTGGTCGTATTGTTTATATTTTAACTGGAATACACGTAGAAACCACTAAAATTCATACTAAAAGACGAACCAATAAAAATAAAAAAATTAATCAGTTAACCTGCTACATCGGGTTACCAGCTTTTGTCCTATTTTTGTCTATTTTTACTGGACTAATATTAATAATAATTATTTTTCTATTCAAATATTTTTTTAATACGAAAAATGTTGTCTCTTTACTTATTGAATGACCCCTGTATTAATATTTTTACTTAGAGTACTTATTATTATTCATCTTTTAAGATAATTTGATTTTGATTTTATTATTTGTGAAACAAAAGTCATGAGAAAACTTATGCGCCTACGCTGCTCTGGAAGTTAGTTCTAAATTTATTTATTTAATCAAATAATAAAGTCAAATTATTACTATAACAAGTAAAAATATGTTTGTTAAATGCCTATCTAATATAAAAGTTGGTATTAATTCGTGCAACGTAAATACCATACGAAAACGTCGAAATAGTACTTGTCGAGAGATTCAGCTTAAGGGTTGAAATAAACCAGAGTTATTGCACAATGACAAGTGCACGTACGGTAGATACTTTATTTTCGGTTTCGTTAGATGGATCTAGGCTATAAAACTAAGATGGAAATGTTATTAATAAACCTTTCTGCTGTGAAGAGAATGTGAACGATAACTCAAAATACCGAAACCTTTAGAAAGAAATCATTCATTGTGAGCGATAAGCTCCCCGAGAGATGTGATTTGTGAGCCCGATTTATGAGACAATTCATTTCGATACGGCGCGGCGCTAGAATGATATGATATGAAATAAGAAAATAAATATCCCCTTACTGTAGCCGTTTATTAATTAAACTGTAGGACTGACATATCTTGTTTGTTTTCTTACTTTTCTATTTCTTGCTTCTATTTAGTCTAGAGAGGTGATTGACTTATAAATGGATAGCTCTATATAAAGTCTGTAACAAAACTCAGGTTCCAAAAATAAGGCATGCAGATAATACAGAAGTATTTTTAACCACATTTTAAGATGTATGGGTAGTATTATTTCCTCTAAAAAATAACTTCTAAATAAATTCCTGCACTGGAAAATAATATTTATTTAGGAAATGTAAACAAAATAAAAACAATAAAAATACATAAATATGTTACTTTGTTACTTGTATGACCGAGTAAAAATAAAACATGCCTTTTAAATTTGATTAAACTTTAGTTTAAATTTTTCCAGAAAAACAGCAATTATAAATCAAAACTAAATATATATAGGCCTATGGTTGATATATTCATTAAGGATTAGCTTTCCATTCAGTGGTAACTGGATAAGTAGCAATTAAGGAAACTATCATGAATCTGAAAAAAATTACAGTATGGAATACTTGATATTTGGTTCAAACACGTACTTTTTAATTTAAAAATATTTTTTTTCTAAAATATTCTAAGCTTAATTTTTAGAATTTTATTTAAAAGCAACTTTCTTCTCTGAATCATAAAATCTCTTATCTCAGTAAAAACAATCTAATTTTTGTTCTCAGTTTATTTTGAACCTGCAACATTGTTTTTTCAATAACAGTCCAAAAGTCTGTTTAAAAATTTTAGTAATTTTATTAGGACGTTTTACAAGTTACATGTTTTTAAATTATAAATGCTAGTAATTTCTGTTTTAAAAAAGGATTCATTTCCACAATCAAAATTACTAGTAAACTGATTTAGAATGACATCAGTAATGTTTAGTTTTGAGGTTAGGCCTACATTTTAATATGCGGTAGTTTACTTATATGACCAAACACATATATTTTATGTTACACAAGGTTTGTGAAAAGTTTAAGAACAGTTTAATACTTCGTATATAAGGAAAATTGGAAGGTTGATCTGATTGAATAACCAATTCTATGTAAAAATACTGTTTATTACGATGGCAAAAATTAGGTCCGCAATTTTGAATCAGCCATTTTTAATGCAACTTTTTTTAAATAGAAAATTGGTCAGGCGATTCATCATTTTAATGTAAAATAATTGTAAGACAGAATCACTGATAAAAACTGTACATTTATATCTCAAACTGTTCTAAAGATATTTGTATATACTTACATTGAGTCATATCATTAATTAATATTTTTTTTTTATTTATTATTGTTCTTTAATATTGAAATGTATGTACTTTAAGTTAACATCTTATGATTTGGTTGTATGATAACGTTTAATTTTAGCCAGCTTTAAAATTTGATAAATAAAAAGTTTAATGTACTTTATTTAATTTTTACATTAAATGATACAATTTGTGTAGAAAGTAGCCCTAACGTTAAATTTTGCAGATGCGATTTTAATAAAAAAGCCTGAGGAGTTAAATCATTATTTCTTGACATCCATTTTTAATCATATTTATCTTTATTTTGGGACTCCATTTCAGAATATTAGAAACAATCTTTGAATATTGAAATCTTTGCATACAAAGGAGACGATTGATATTATTGTAAATGCGCCTGAGCTTCCATTCACTTCAATAAAATGACTGAGTGACTGAGTCACGTGTCGTCTAGTTGCTTTTTGTAGAAAAATAACAAGTAGGCCAAGATCAACAAGCATAATTAGTTAGAATCGGTAATCTGGAAGTTTTTAATGATGTAGGATAATCAACAGGGTGCGTAGATATTATACCATAAACTAAACTAAGTCTGCTTCAGTTTTTCTGCTTATGATTATATTTTAATTCAAATTTGTATTATTACTTAATAATACTTATAATAAATATTTACAATTTATACTGTACTCATATATAATATGAGGAACTGTAAGACAAATTACTGAAAATATTAGGCTTACTTCCTACGTACATATAAATGGTATGGAATCAAATTGGTGGTAAAAATGCAGAAATTTACAAATTGCTTTAATTAAATTTTAACCTGTCTATGTAGCTTTAAAAATACATTTTTCCAATTTCAACCATGTATTTATTTAAAATATCTATCTCAGCCGATTGAATATGTTTAGTGTTAATAAAATAATCAACTCTAATAAATTAATTAATAGCTTATTTGAAACAATAACTAAGTATGTTTTCTCAAGCAATCTTTCATTGTAATCTGAATTTTCTTTTAACAACTTAAACTTAATAGTTTGATTGATATTTATTTAAACTTTTTATCGTCTTAAATAAGGCTAGGACATAATTTCGAATGAAAAAATGTATTCTTAATGAAAGTCTAGGATGATTAATTGTAGCGTTCATTAAAATATGTCACGTTACAATTCATGCACTGTAGAAAGAAATTAAATCTTTGTTGCACCCGTCCGGTGCTAGAATCTAGTTGTCAAAGCGTAAGTTAACTTAGCTTCAAACCCCACCCATAAGTAAGCGCTGATGTCATAGATTATTCTCGAACTGAACTTACATCTCATTCTCTCAACTAATGGCGTCCCAAGACTTTGACAGACCGGTGGACGGTGTCGTATCTTTTTAGTTTCTTGATAAATTCAAATGTCTATATGTTTAAATCAAGTTTAATTCTGGCACATCATGTCAGACAAATATATAATTGTGAAAGTCTTAGCGAAGTATAAATGACGGCCACCTAAGAAATCTACACAAAAATCCAGGTAGGATTTTCTGCAATTTCTAACCTAGTTGTAGACATTTTGGTTTCTCATAAAATATTATTCCACATGTACTTTAATATACTTAAATAATGTATTATATTCATAGAGATTTTAAAGAAAGCCTTTTTGTTTAAAATGAATATACAGCCACTAAAATTTGTTAAATAGCCTATGGTCAGCATGACCTAGTTTTGTGTTAACCATTTACCTCAGGTAAATGTGTAATTTGTTAAAGTTTTACCACAGTTACCACTGTGTTCTTTAAAAGTACTACAATAGATTAATGAAGTAATAATTAAAGGAAAACAAGCCTAATTTTGGTCACATTATTTGTCAGTTCAGCATATAACAGCAACTTTTGCAACATTTAAGTAGCCTACAAGTTCTGTCAATTCCTGTTAACCTCATGTATTCCATATAAAGTTTGGAACGGCCAATCGACCGACATTAATTAAAATCAATTCAAAGTCAATATAACAAAAGATTAAAGCCAAAGGGTGTCAAAAAAGCCCAAAATTAAGATAAAAAGGTAGTTTCCAATGTGAAAATAGTATTTATTAATAATTTTGAAGAATTAACTAAAATTGTGGTAGTTGAATAAGTGCAGACTATGCCGTATGCATTAGCGACAAGATCGAACCAAAACTTTGCAGGAACTGACAGGAATACTGCCCTGCTAAGGAAAAAGGCAGTAAGTGCAAAATTTTCGATTTTGAGTTATACATCGATTCTTATGTTTTGAGACATGCGGAATTCGGTGCTGAACTCGATTAAATCGTATCTCGATTAGTTTTCGAGATATTGTATCTTGAAAAAGCAGTAACTGCACAATTTCAGCTCTAAAACTAAGCAAAACGGCAGTAACTACAAGTGCTAAG
Source organism: Philaenus spumarius (assembly GCA_018207615.1). Classification (NCBI taxonomy): domain Eukaryota; kingdom Metazoa; phylum Arthropoda; class Insecta; order Hemiptera; family Aphrophoridae; genus Philaenus; species Philaenus spumarius. Next base: position 50,924 of record JAGFPH010007505.1, on the reverse strand, counting down.
CATAAGAGCAGTAAATGTGGTGCAGATACTGCCGTCTTTACTAGCTTTAGGTAGATACTGCTGTTTTACTTAGCATGTCTAGGTAAATATTACACTTACTGCCTTTGAGGAATTTGTTGGTTAGAAAAAACCATCAGCTGAGAATACGTTATTATGTTTATTTTTAAGATCAGTTATTAATTGATCAGTTGTTATTAATTATTTTCACAATGTTAGTTGATGTCAATTTATAGTCTTAGTTTTTTTTTTTTTTTTTTGTAAATATGATACATTTTTTCTAGTTAGTAATCAAGGTTTGATAATTGTATAAAATTATCAGCATGAAAAAAGTTAGTCTTTAACCCTTTCAGACCCAGTGTCCTCTGCAGAGGACATCATATTTAGTGATTTTTTTGTAACATTGTTTGAGCATATAAACCCAATGTCCTGTCCAGTGGACTAGTTATAAGCACAAAAATAACTATGAAGGAATAGTTCTTTCCGTTTCACATATGATATAGTATAAAAAAATCGATGTAGTGTTCCCCATATTTCGTAGGTTGTTTAAAAAAATAATATATATATATATATATATATATATATATATATATACAGAAATACTACAGTAAAATTATGCAAAACATCTCAAGCCTTTAGACCAGGTAACTAGTCATATCCCGTCAGCTTGGAAGCGAGCCAACCACCGTTTGCTTTACTTCCGCCCTCCTACCCTCAAACCACAGATATGAAAAGCTACCTGGTCTCGCGAGATTCGCACCCGGATTCTTCTGATCAGGAAGACCCCACGTTACCTCTTGGCCACTAAGACTTGTACAGAATAAAACTCTCTTAGCTACTTTACAAAGCAACCATATTGCCTATCTAGCCCCTTAAGCGAATTCTTTTCTTCGGGTTAAAACTTTGTTATTTAGAAATAGTGGTGTAACTTTTTTATTTAGCAAGTTATTGGCCCAAAATTTTTAACATGAGTATACAACAAACTGTGTCTTAAAGTGATATGCAAGTTTTCAAGTAGTATATTTTTTCCTATCTGTTTTTTAGGGAGAAAGAACGTTAAGCTAGAGAATTAGTAAAAGAGCAAGAAAGGTTAGCTGAAAAATTAGAACGCGAAGCTAGGGAGAAAGAACGTGAAGCTAGGGAATTAGTAAAAGAGCAAGAAAGGGTAGCTGAAAAATTAGAACGCGAAGCTATGGAGAAAGAACGCGAAGCTAGGGAGAAAAAACATTGCGATGAAATTTTAGGAGCCGTAGGTGGAATAAGAGAAGAAGTACAGAAAGGGATGGAATTTATTCAGGGCAGAGTAGACCATTGCGAAGTAGAGATCTCAGACATAAAAGAAGACATAGTACAGATTAAAGAGTTAGGAAGAACAAATAGGGATAGCATAGAAGAAGTAATGTAAGCTAATGAAAAGAAATTAGAAACAACAGTTAAAGCATTAGAATAAAGGGTTAGGAGTTCTAGCACAGCCCATGGTATGGTAGGGGCAGAAAAGCGCGTAGTTTATATCCATGCTAGTAAAGAAGGGGATTACAAAGTCCAAGAATTTTGGGGTACACCAAAGGAAAGTCCCATGAAATTTATAACGGATATGGAAGACCATTTTAATGAGATAGACCCTTTGTTAGAAGGCGAAGAAAAATTAAAAATAATCGAAAGATACTTGCGAGGTGCAGTAATAGATTGGTGATCCATTGTAAAGAGAGATAGCACAAACTATGGGGAATTTAGAGCAACATTTTTAGAGAATTTCTGGGGTTACCAGGCACAACAAATTTTGCGCAATCAAATAGAGAATGGGAGATATAATGATCGCGGTTCTATGACAAGAGTAGAATATTTTTGTAAAATGGTAACAAAGGCCCGGTATTTAGAACCTGCTATTCCGGAGAAATTTGTAATAAATAGATTGTTGAGGCATTTTGACCAAAGAATACGGGTAGCTAGCGTAGGAAAGCCAAGCGAAAGTTTTGAGGAGGCTATAGAACTTTAAAGAGCTTTTGATTCAATGGAGAGGGAAAATAGGCAAGTTCTGTTGTAACATGAAATTTGACATGCTTTAAAACTAAAACTTTTGGTTTTTCCTAACAGCTCTTGCTGGTTCAAGTTCAAGTACAGAAGTTCAAGTACAGAATTTCAAGTAAAAAAAAAAAAAACCAACTAACATGAAGAAAGTTTCATTTCGACTCCAGTGTATGTTTTAACAAAAAAACATAGTTCAACTACTTCTGAACTCTAAGAACTACAGTGATCGAAATACTTGAATCCGTCTGTCATAGTATAGGGTTGTGATGTGTTACCTAAAAAGCTTTTAATTATATACCTATGCTTTACTGCAGAAAACATTTAGGCAGATAAACTTAATTAAAATCACTTATAACAAAAAAAGAGGCTGTAAATTTAACATAATATTAATTACTATTTTATTGGGAAGTGTGCCTAGGCAAATTTTGGACTTATAAGCCCACAGGGTTTAAATCCAACTTATTTCTTTTTGTGACGTCACCCTAAAACTTATTTATTCCAAATTTAATTATGTTTTCATTATTTTAACTTTAGTAACTTTAAATCATTATTATGTTTAAGATCTATTTGTAACTCTATACATATAAAAATAAGATAGCATAAGCACTTGTAATCACTATTTATTCAAGTCTGTATCTAATTCTGCCCAAGAGGCTATGTTAATATGTATATGTTATGTTAACAAATTTTCTTTCTATTGTGCTAAATTCTAATAAATAAAAGGGTGGGTTTTTCTTGTTTTATATATATTTTTTTGGGCGGGTTTTTCTTATAAACAAAATCAATTCAATCATTAAGGGCATGTAAATTGTTTTATTTAAATAAGACTTTATTAAATAAAATCAGAATCTTTCAAGAGAAACTTGACTTGATTTCTTCATTTGTAAATGATAAACCATAATGTCACAAAGCTGAACATCCTCTGGAGGTAAGTCCAAATAACTTTGTAATTAGGAAATTCTGTATGTACCGTCTGTTAGGCCCGGTACGTTCTTCCAAAAATGTGTTTATAACAGACGGTAACATATTTTGGTAGCATTTCACGGTTTAGATTCACCTTTTTTTAATTTAAATTAAAATATAACCTAACCTGGCGCAGCGACTCTTGTCTGTCTGCCACAACAACAAAATCACACCCAACTGCACAACTAATTAATTTAAAATGTTTTTTTTTTTTTGCTTTTGTAATTAGCTTCTTTTGTGTTTTGTTTCTGGTTATAATTAAGTTTAAATTTGTATAAGGCTTTGGTTTTGACTTCTCATTTTTGTACAGCCTATAAGCTGTTTACATTGTCATTTGGTAATGTGGTTTTAGGGAAATATTATTGTATAAGCCTTTCGTCTTGGTTTGTTGGTGGCTTAACCAGAAGAAATTCATAGTGAGAACTCTGATACTTTCACATAAATAAAATATAATAATATTTTTTTTTTTTTTTAAATAGGCCTAACATAAATAAAATGTTACTTGTAGCGCAGCGTAAAGTCATGCGCGGCGACTTGTCTGTCTGTCCTTCGTCATCTCCGACATATTTTAAAAACAGACTTATAATCTTGATGAAATTTTTTATAATATATTTTTATAGGCCTACGCGACGTTAGGTTCAGTTAGCAAGGAAAACCAAAAAAATACTCAATAAATAAAATACAAAAAAAAAATAAAAAACAATAAAAATTATAAATAAAACTTTCCTTCCTAACTTAACTTGACGTTCGCAATCAGAAATACTTTCACCATAATTCAACACAGGCAACATGTTTTTTTATGTATACACACTGTTGTGTTTTTTTTTAATAAACATGCTTAAACATTGATCACATAAAACATGCTTTATTTTTAATTATTTTTAATTGAGTTTTGTACATGGTTTCTGGTTTATTTGTATTTGAAGTTGATTTGGTACTACTTATTTTTTTTAATTGAGTATAACCTTAGTGGTTTTGTTTGGTGAAGTTGTGTTTTCCATTATCATGTGATAATGATGTTTAGGGATATTTTTTTTTTTTAGTCGTATGTTGTAGTTGTGGAGTTGAATAGCCAGAAACCATCTACAATTATGACACATGTTTACAGACTTAAATATATTTAAATTATTTTTTTTTTACACTTGATTACAGACTGACAGACTGCGCGCGCACACAAATATATTTTTTTTTACAAGCGCTTATCGCTACATTTATATTGCTAGTCTAATTTATATTTTATTTTTAATTATTTTTGTCTGAATATTGTTTCTGTGGTTAGCTTCTGGTTGGAGTTGAGTCTAAATGAATTTGTGCACGGCTTTTATTATTGTATGCTATCATAAACCATAGTGGTTTTGTTCATTTAAGATGTTTTGCCATTGTCCATGTGGGCAATGAGATGTTGAAGATTTCAATTAATTGTATAGCCGTGCATTTTCTTTTTTGTTTGGGGAACCAGAGGCGAGCCACAGTGAAAGCCTTTTTTGGTGGAGTTTATAGTTGAATTTTTTTTTGCTGTTACCTTTGTAAAGTTAAATTCATACAGAAAACACCTAGGCATTTTGCATCAGATACATAAATTGAAATAAATATATATACCTTTTTTTATAAACCTTTTACTTTTGCCTTCAGCAAACTTTTCCAAATTTAAATTATTCACCTTTTAAATTTATTAACTTCAATTAGAGTCTGATTTTGAAAACAAGTATAGGGGTGCTTGTTTCAAGGTCATTACTTCTGAATGGTCATTTAAGCAATATAACCGACTCTAGCCAAACATGTTGGGCGAAGGAAAGGCTGGAGACATTCGTCTCCGGTTACTCGCCTAGGTTGGAACAGCTCGTTGTAGCATCCCTTGTTGCCAACCTAGTGTAGAGAGCAGTTCGTCTGCATCCCTCCACCGTTTTTAAAAGAGCACACCTCCGGGTTTATGGTGTGTCTCTGTCCCCTTCATTAAGTTTTGTCGGCGCATGTGGACCATGTGGTCCAATCCCAGCATGTGGCCTTTTTACAGTTGATTAACCTAGCCTAGCATGTGAGTCAGTTATATCGCCACACGTGCTATTCATGAAAATTTTTTTGTACACTTTGCATTTTTTACTTATAATTTTTTGTTACACTTTCGTTAAGAATTTTTGTTTGAATTTTTTTGTAGAGTCTTTAAATAGTTAAATTCGTTTATTTGCGATGGTAACACTTTTTTTTCTTTCTTGAAGAGACCATATCTAAATTTTACAAGTCCTTCTGACTTGACATTTTTTTTGTATCTACCCCGACTCTGTCTTCGCGGGGGGAGGTGTGTAGCGTTCATTAAAATATGTCACGCTACAATTCGTGCACTGTAGAAAGAAATTAAATAATATAGATGCCGTCCGGTGCTGGCATCTAGTTTTCAAAGAGTAAGTTAACTTAGCTTCAAACCCCACCCATAAGTAAGCGCTGATGTCATAGATTATTCTCGAACTGAACTTACATCTCATTCTCTCAACTAATGGCGTCCTAAGACTTTGACAGACCGGTGGACAGAGTCGTATCTTTTTAGTTTCTTTATAAATTCAAATGTCTAAATGTTTAAATCAAGTTTAATTCTGGCACATCACGTCAGACAAATATATAATTGTAAAAATCTTAGCGAAGTATAAATGACGGCCACCTAAGAAATCTACACAAAAATCCAGGTAGGATTTTCTGCATTTTCTAACCTAGTTGTAGACATTTTGGTTTCTCATAAAATATTATTCCACATGTACTTTAAATATACTTAAATAATGTATTAGATTCATAGAGATTTTAAAGAAAGCCTTTTTGTTTAAAATGAATATACAGCCACTAAAATTTGTTAAATAGCCTTTGGTCAGCATGGCCTAGTTTTGTGTTAACCATTTACCTCAGGTAAATATGTAATTTGTTAAAGTTTTACCACAGTTACCACGGTGTCCTTTAAAAGTGAAACAATAGATTAATGAAGTTTTAATTAAAGGAAAACAAGCCTTTAAAATATAAAAATAAGATAGCATAAGCACTTGTAATCACTATTTATTCAAGTCTGTATCTAATTCTGCCCAAGAGGCTATGTTAATATGTATATGTTATGTCAACAAATTTTCTTTCTATTGTGCTAAATTCTAATAAATAAAAGGGTGGGTTTTTCTTGTTTTATATATATTTTTTGGGAGGGTTTTTCTTATAAACAAAATCAATTCAATCATTAAGGGCATGTAAATTGTTTTATTTAAATAAGATTTTATTAAATAAAATCAGAATCTTTCAAGAGAAACTTGACTTGATTTCTTCATTTGTAAATGATAAACTATAATGTCACAAAGCTGAAAATCCTATGGAGGTAAGTCCAAATAACTTTGTAATTAGGAAATTCTGTATGTACCGTCTGTTAGGCCCGGTACGTTCTTCCAAAAATTTGTTTATAACAGACGGTAACATAACCTACCTGAGCCTTATATAGTTTACTAAATTCAATTTAGATAAATTGAAAATTTTTTAATGAGTTAAAAATCACGTTCGGAAGCACAGTAACTATGCTGTGGCCACGCAAATATTTATTTCATGAAATATTTGACGAGGAGTTATCCTATAAAACTTTGTATTTTTGTGTCGTGTTATCGTGTGTGTTCAGTGTTATTGTGTATTGTTTTATTTAAGTGTTGAGTCCTACACCTGACTAAGCCGGCTGTGAACGGCGAAACAGCGCTGTAGTGTAACTACAAAAACATTAAGAATTGCTCCGACTACTGTATAAGGTAAACTATATTGTATATATATAACCAATTCGTAAAAGCAAATAAACTTTATAAATCTTCACGGTATTATAAAGAACATAATATAATATTTCTGTATATTTTCAGGTTTCAGTAAATCTGCAGAACATTATATTTAATATATTTTCTCACATTATGCATTACACATTTTTATTCCATTTTAAGCATGTATATAATCCAATTATATCAAATTATAAATAATCAATATGAAAATTCACCTTATTCCATTTGTTTCATTCAAAATAGAGTAAAGTTTTTAGCTTTTACCAAAAAAAATTAATATAGTTTTCAATTATCTAAAGTTTAAAGAACATGTAGAAACTTTCAAAATGTTAAACTATTTTAATTATTTAAAGTTGTTAACTATCTTAAGAAGTGTGTTTTTTTTTAAAGTAACATGATTTCCGTTCTGTCTATCAGATTTAAAAATGCTTTATCAAAGGTTATAAATTTTCCATTTAAACAAAATAAAACTGTAACTGTCAATGTACTTACCGACTTTCTGTATTAACGAATCCAACAAAGAAAATTCGACACTCTTACCTATATCATGCGTCACTTTCTATGTATATAGTACCGTGAAAATAGGTGACGAAATATTTATTACAGAAAGTTTAGTACTGTTAAAAAATAAGACAATAATTTTAAGTTATATTTTGGACTTATTCAAAATAACTGTTAATTTATTCAAATGATATTAAAAATATTCAAACGTCCAAATAAAAACCGGTAAAATTCTCTCCGATGTACAATATATTCAAAGTTACGTTGAGTAAACAGCCAATGGGCTAGTAGTTGTGAGTAATCGCAGGTGGCACCACAGAACAACGTTACCCGATGACCGCACCAACATAGTATCAAATATTTAAAGGAAAGTCCGTTAGAATTCTCGGCGATTCACATTATACTCACGCATTGATTAAGCTGTTAAGAACAGATACTACACTTTGATCTTAGCCAAGATGCCGAGAAGCGATAATATTACAAGGAACTTTGAGTAACCAGTTAAAACGTTCCTAGTCTGTAATACCTCGAAGTTTTTATAAATTGTAATTTTGTATACTGGTCGCGTTAAGAAAGAGCACGGCTTCCGGGCGAATTGCCTTCCGGATTACATTTGAGACGTTACTAGCTAAATTTTAACACGGAAGCACGTGCTTACTTGTCTATATATATTAGGTATCGCCTATTCCCTCTCCACGCTCTGACTTGTGTCTACGCAAAAAGTTCGTGAAGCGAGATTTCAGAAACATAGTAAAGCGAAAGTGCCCAGCGGACCAATAGAAGTTACCACTTCAACAATATACTTTTCTTTTGTTCGTTTTTTTTTTTTTCAAATAATGGGGCCTGTTTGTTTATAGTTTTTGTCATATGTGGTTTGTTTGCATTTCTTAAAAGTAAATCGTCGCCAGTGTTTGATTGGAAACTATAACATTAATAATTTATTTCTCTTTCAATAATTACTTTTAAACATAACAATTTATATATAATACTGCATGCAAAACATACAAATACTGTACTTAGCCTAAAAGAAAGACAACTTGACTGATCTGTGATTCCGTTTCGTGGTTACCATCTTGTTTTAAATGTTATAAATAATTTATATTAATAGTATTACATGACCAAAATTACGAATAAACATTTCAATTGATATGTTTACAATAAACGGATGCATTGACTTGTAGAATATCGACTCATTGTATATTCGACAGTAAAAAGAAAGACTTAAAAATATAACAGCAAATATAAGCAAAGAGTACTGGCAAACAAATACAGTTGCATATAAAATAATATTATTTCCATCTATAAAACAAATATTCTACCTGCTCTATATAATCACCAGCCATTCTTCTGTCAGAATTTGAAGAGAAAAAAAACAGCTTTTCACATGTACTTTAAAATTTAACGGATGTTTTACTAAATTATTTTGGAGAACTGTGCTCATAGTAGTTATTACAACAGGTTTTTTTTTTTTTTTTTGTTTGGAACAGGAAACTTATTTGTATTTCTTAATGGTGATGCTTGCAGATTTTAAACACCTTTAGACGTAAAACTGTCTCAACTGTAAAACTCCCTCCTCCAAAGTATTGGCCTTGACTGATTCGTGTGATCTTTTTTATTTGCATAGCTAATTATATTCTTATAAAACCAAATTGATTTTATATTTTTCGCTTTTGAATTGCTGAATGTATATATCTAGATAAATACCTTATATTAGTAGTCAGAGCAATTCTTGTTATAGTATATCACTA